>SJYC01098770.1:0-43348 GCA_006408675.1 Madoqua kirkii | reverse complement strand
AACACAGGGAATTATATTCAACATTTTATAGTAACCTCTAATGGAATACAATCAGAAAAAATAACTGAATCACTATGCTTATACCTGAAACTAACAGATTGTGAATTAATTATTCTTCAATAAAAAAAAGAAAAGAATAATTCGCTTTAATGGAACATTTTTTCAAGGCCCCACACCCTAAGGTTTTTCTAACCTTCTCTCCCAGAGAAGTGTCCCTAATGACAAAAGATGATCCTCAAGATTTTGGAAGACAGTGTGATGGATAAAAATCAGTTGTATTTCTATAGGCTAACAATAAACAACCCCAAAAGGAAATTATAAAAAGAATTTCATTTAAGATGGCATTCAAAAGAACAAAATACCTAGGAATAAATTTAACCAAGGATGTGGAAGACTTTTTACAGTGAAATCAACAAGACTTTGCTGAAGGAAAGTTTAAAAGATCGAACAAATGCGAAGATCCTGTGCTCGCGGATTACCAGACAATGTTAGGACTGCAGTACTGTCCAAAGCTGTCTACGTGTTCAATTCAGTTCCCATTAAAATTGACAGTGTTTGCTGAAGAAACGAAAAAACTGATCCTCAGATTCATATAGAGTTACAAAAGTTTTATCAAGTGATGCACTAGTGGTAAAGAATACCGCCAACACAGGAGATGTAAGAGATGCAAGCTTGATCCTGGGACAGGGAGATTCCCTGGCACTCCAGTATTCTTGCCTGGAGAATCCCACGGACAGCAAAGCCTGGCAGGCTGCAGTCCATAGGGGCACAAAGAGTCAGGCACACCTGAAGCGACTTAGCATGCAGAGTAGCCAAAACAATGCTGGAGGAGAAGAACCAAGCCAGAGGAAGCGCCCTTTCCCATTTCAAGGCTTACCATAAAGCTACAGTGTGGCACGATACAGAGCTAAACATATACACCAAGGAACAGAATTGGTAACCACGTAAAAAACATCTAAGGGCAATTAGTTTGGACAAGTGTGCCAAGATCTTTTAAAGGGGAAGGATAGTCTCTTTAACAAATGGTGCTGGGACAACTGGATATTTACATGGAAAGAGTGGCTTTAGATTTCTGCCTTATACCATGTAAAAGAAATTAACACAAAAGAAAACAAACCATTAAAAATGTTCAGTTATTTACCCCCTCCTTCCCCAAATATATAGAAACAGAATGACCAAGAATGCTTTAGTCTCATCTACTTCATTAAAACACTAAGAAATGAGAATTACAGTCATTAAATTAAATCCTTAGTAGATGGATGAAACAGCACATTAGGCATAACTCATGAAAAAATTATCCTAGGTCGTTCTGAAAATAGCATTAGAGTACAGCGCAAAGAAACTGAGATGTGCCGTGTCAGAACTGGTTAAAGAGACCTAGAGAATGGGACAGAATAAAAGAGTCTAAGAATACACACTGTTCTGAGCGTGAAGAACAGTCCCAGAACAATAATACAAAGAATACCTTTAAAGCATCCATATAGAAAAGCCACCTAGCTGCAAAGGAATAACAAATGGACTGAGTAGATTTCTCAACAATCAAAATCAAATGACAGTAGCAAAATGACTTCAAAGTAGGGAGAAAAAGCAAGTATGTGCCACGTGCACGCATGTACATGTATAATTGTGTACCTACCAAAATCCCTGTCAAGAAGAGTGAAGGTGGCAGGGTAGGAAGGTCCCTAGCTCTCACCTCCTCCCACAGACACTACGACCACATATAGAACAACTCTCTCTGAGAATGGCCCGAAGACTAGCGGAACAGCTCTTCTACAATTAAACGTGTAACACACACACCCCCAGGTGGGGGACCCAAAAGAGGAAGTGTGTGTGTTGAGTTATGTCATAGACTCTTTGTGACCCTGTAGACTGCAGCCCACCGGGCTCCTCTGTCCATGGAGTTTTCCAGGCAAGAGTACTGGAGCAGGTTGCCATTTCACATTCAGGGGATCTTCCTGATCCAGGGACTGAATCCATATCTCTTGTACCTCCTACACTGGCCGGCAGATTCTTTACCACTTGTTTTGTTTTTCTTGTTCAGTCACTAAGTCTTGTCTGACTTTTTGTGACCCTAGGGACCCTATGGAAGCACACCAGGCTTCCCTGTCCTTCACCGTCACCCAGACTTTGCTCAGACTCATGTCCGTTGAGTTGGTGATGCCATCCAACCATCTCATCTTCTGTCACCCACTTCTTCTGCCCTCAATTTTTCCTAGCATCGGAGTCTTTTCCAATGAGTTGGCTCTTCTCATCAAGTGGCCAAAGGACTGGAGTGTCAGCTTTAGCATTAGTCCTTCCAATGAATATTTAGGGTTGTTTTCCTTTAGGATTGACTGGTTTGATCTCGTTGCTATCCAAGGGACTCTCAAGAGTCTTCTCCAGCACCACAGTTTGAAAGCACCAATTCAGCGCTCAGCCTTCTTTACAGCCCAGCTCTGACATGCATACGTGACCACTGGAAAGACCACAGCTTTGACTAGATGGGCCTTTGCTTTTACCACTAGCACGAGGGGGACCTCAAATGCAGAGGTCCTCCCCAAAGAGCGAGGTCCTCCCCAAGGAGCGTGGGGCTTGAGCCCCGCATTTGGCATCGCAGCCCTGGGGACTGGCAGCAGGAAGACAAGTCCTCACTGCTGGTTTTGAAAACCAGCAGGGTTTTCCACTAGGATAACCAGGGGCTGTAGGAGACAGAGCCTGCTCCTAAAGGGTATGTACACGAACGGACTTGCTCCGAGCCCCACACGGAGGCTGCCGAGTGGACAGTGCTTGGCTCTCTAGCTGGTCTGCCAAGGCTGCTCCAGCATAGCCCCCAGCCTACATCGGACTCTACTTCTACCCTCACTTTCTGTCAAGGTCGTGGCTTTGGACATGCCTGAGGAGGCCTTACCTTCAGCTCTAGCCCACCTGGCTCCAGCCCAGCCCTGACAAGACGGCAGCTTCCACTGTGCCCAGGGAGAAGCCCCAGCCCACAGCTGCTCCAGCTCCAGCTCCAGCTTTCCCCCTAAAGCCGCCAGGCACACACCGTCCGCATAGGGATGCTCCTGCAGCATTAGTGCGGTGAAATACTTACCCGCCCCAAGTGTGGGATGTGGTAAGAACAGTGTTTCAAGAGGCATGTTCACCTCAATCGTATTAGAGAAGGGAAATGGCGATATATCAGTCACAGGAGTATTGAACAAGTTAGAAAGTCGCAAGGAAAACTAAAGAAAAGAAAATTAATGAATTAATTAAATAATGATTGAATAAAAATTTAAATGCAGAGTTTTAAAACGTTAACAAAATCAAGGAGGGACTGTTAGAAAATGAGGCCTGGGAACTTCCCTGGGAGTGCAGCAGCTAAGATTCTGTGTTGTTAGTGCAGGGAGGATGGGTTCAATCCCCGGTCAAGGAACAAGATCCTGAATGCACAGCTAAGACACAGCACAGCCAAATAAATAAATATTAAACAGAACAATGATGCCTAGATTCAACCCGGTAAATGGGGAAGGGAAAGGAGGGCTGGCTCACTGCCGCGGGTCAGAGACAGAGAAGCTGCTGCATCGAGACTGCCCTGCAGTCGGGTTTGCCGAGGGGGGAACCTTTGTTTCCCCAGGAACACGTGTAGGCCAAGCGAGAAAGAGAGTTAAGTGGGGTCTTCTTGCTGGGCCTTATCCAATCGATCTATGTGGAGGATCAAGGAAAACTCAGCAAAAAGGGAACTGGGGGTGGAATTCTGAAGGCCTGTGGAATGAGGACAGAGCCCCAGAGACCTCCCAGAATAGAGCTGGAGAAGCCTGGGGTCAAGCAAACTGCAGGGAGAGGTGTTCGACATGGAAACTCTGACGAGTGGAGGAAATTACCCTCAAGAGACAAAAGGGCTGTAATTCTCTACTAGACGTGGAGAGTGAGGAAGTCCACCAGGCATGAGAAACGGCCAGTCTTCTTGCCCCAAGCATGCCTTAACTCAGAGAGGAGCACAGCAGATGCTGGCAAGTGGAAGATGTGGGATATTGCTCTGGCTGGGCAAGGTGCTGCTGCAGTAGCAAATAACCCAGAGCTCTCAGTGACTCTGCAGAGCTGACTTCCTGTTCTCACTGCAGCGCATCGTGGGTTGGTGGGGGTCTCACCTGAGCACAGCTCATGCGGGCGCATAGCCTAATGAAGGCTCTTCCAGATATACACTTCCAGAAGACACTGTCTACACTGGCACTTCATAAGCCGACACTGGACCGCTGCATGGTGACCATCCTTCTCTGAGTCTCAACAGTCTCGTTTTACAAAGGAAATTAATGTCTAGGTGCAGGAAAAAGAGCACTAAATCAGCACTTTACAAACTGTGTTCCAAGGAGCACGTGTTGTCTGATTATGTATGCATAACTCAGATTTGAAAACTTCAATTAAAAAAATGGTTCCCTAAAAAAAAAATGGTTTCCTCGAATGTATATTTTAAACAGCACACTTTTATTTCACACTGTGGTTGCTGCCGTCATCCCCTTCTTCTGAGGCCAGACAGTGACCACACCAGACAGTCTCCGGGGAAACAGCATCCAGCCTTTATGTTGCAATTCGTAATTCTGAGATGCCATCAAAAGCATAAAAACTGGACAGCTTCATGTAAAAGAATGAAATTAGAACACTCCCTAACACCATACATAAAAATAATCTCAAAATGGATGAAAGACTTAAATGCAAGACCAGAAGCTATACAACTCTTACAGGAAAACATAGGCAGAACACTTCGACGTAAATCACAATAAGATCCTCTATGTCCCACTTCCCAGAGTAACAGAAATAAAACAAAAATAAACCAGTGGGACTTAATTAAACTTAAAAGCTTTTGCACAGTGAAGGAAACTATAAACAAGGTGAAATGACAACTCTCAATGGGAGAAATGAAACAACTGACAAAGGATTAATCTCCAAAGTATACGAGCAGCTCATGCAGCTTAATACCAGGAAATGAAAACATAAAACACAGTCCAAAAGTGGGCAGAAGCCCTAAACAGACACTGCTCCAAAGAAGACAAACAGACGGCCAACAAACACGTGGAAAGGTGCTCAGCGCTGCTCATTATCAGAGACGCAAAGCCAAACCACAGCAAGGTGTCACCTCCACCCATCAGAATGGCCATCAGCAAAAAATCCATGAAACAGTGCTGGAGAGGTGGAGACACGTGGAGGAAAGGGAGCCCTCCAGCACCGTTGCTAGGAATGCAAATTGATATAGCCACTGTGGAGAACAATACAGAGATTCCTGAAAAACCTAGGAATAAAACTACCATATGACCCAGAAATCCCACTACTGGGCATATACCCTGAGAAAACCATAAGTGAAAAGAGACATCCATACGCCAAAGTTCACAGTAGCATTGTTTACAATATCCAGGGCATGGAAGCAATTTAGATGTCTGTTGACAGATGAATGGATAAATAAGATGTGGTACATATACACAATGGGATATTGCTCAGCCATAAAAAGGAACACATTTGACTCAATTCTAATGAGGTGGATGAACCTAGTCTACTATATAGAGTGAAATAAGTCAGAAAGACAAATATCCTTCTTAACACATATATGTGGAATCTAGAAAGATGGTACTGACGCGCCTATCTGCAGGGCAGCCGTGGGGATGCAGACAGAGAACAGAGTCGCGGACACAGTGTGGGACGCAGTGGCCGGGACATGAGAGGGAGCAGACGTTGAGAGCAGCGGTGGGCCACACGCATCGCCACGTGTCAGATCAGAGCCAGCGGAATTCGATGTGCGACACAGGGAGCCGGAACCTGGTGCTCCGTGAGCACCTCGCAGGGTAGGGTTGCGGTGGGAGGCAGGAAGGAAGGCCACGAGGGAGGGGCCATGCATACACCTAGGGCTGTTTCATGTTGATAGATGGCAGAACCCAACACAATATTTTGATTATCCTCCAATTAAAAGTGAATAATTTTTTTAAAAAAGAAAGTATCTCTTAGCTTGAAGGCAGTGTGACCACGAGAGGGAAGCAACCGCCAGACAGAGCAGCTCCTCTGCACCAGGCATGCACTTCATCTCTCTTGATCAGACTGTAACAGTTTGAGTAAATGTCTTGTTGCATTCGCATTTTGGAGGAATGAGGGCTGATTTTTGTCAAGCTCTTTCTCTGACGTTGAGCAAACTGGTTTTGGGCTCTCTCCATCTCGAGGGCCTTCTAAACAGAGTGACTACAGGAAGGGCATGTCCTCTGTGCTTCTTTCCCTAACCATTTCTAGCAGCTGTTCTGGTGAAGCCCTTCAGTCTCCATTTTTAAAGCTAACCATAGAGTGAGGAACTCCTCAATGGAATCAGAGCTGATCTTCTCTCCATCCAGCCGGGTGGCTCTCTCACCTCACAGCTTTCTGAGCTGCAGGGGGCTTTGTACATGAACGTCAATGCTCACTTCCCCGTGGGCAGGAAAACAGGTCACAGTTAAATGAGCCAGGGACCTTAATAAATGCAGATGTATTTAAATAAACAAGTAATTTGGGGGCTATAAATATAAACAGAACCGTACTTGACAATCAGAGATGAATGATAAGTGACTGAATCAGCTGAAGGGGGATTAAAGCTGTGGGTCTGTGATCAGAAAGTCTGAATCCCAGCTCTCCCCCTCATTGCTGATGTGTGTTCCATTGGTTAGTCTCTCTGAACTTCAGCCTGTCCATCTACACACAGAAACTGAGGATATCTACATGTCAGTTGAATAAAAAAATACGTGCAGCAAGTCAAGTCCATGACAGTGACTGAATATTCATTGTAAGAAAAAATGGTGTATATCAGAGGGCAGCGGGGGGGGGGGGAGAGCAAACTGTGTATGTCTACTGACTGGTACGGTGGGATCAACAGGAGTTTAGAACATATCAGACTTGTTTACAAACCCCAGTTCTGCCACATATAGGCTGTGTGATCTTGGACGTGCCACTGACTCATATTGGACTTCAGCTTCTTATTTGGAAAGCTGAAGTTATTGATGGCTATTGTGTTGAGATTTAAGATGACAAGGACTGTGAAGTAGCATCACATCAGCAGATACCAAACCGACTATTATTTTCTATATCAGACTCTTGTCCAGAGGCCTGTCGATTCATGCTATAACACCAGCTTATCATCAACCTCCTAAATCAGATATTATTATTCCCATTTTGCAGACCAACAAATTGAGGGTTAGAGTTTCAGTGACCTGCTCAGAGGCACAGAATTTGAAAGCCAACAGTGTCTGGTTTCTGACCGGATCGAGTTCTTAGTCTAATGTCTCCTGATGCCATTAGCCATGGTACAGACATGTTGACCCATGCTGAGAGCTGCAGACTAAGGCTCCTACCTCAGTCAGGAGAGGCTGTTCCCACAGCAGAATCTCCTCTGAACGGAGAGAGTACACTTTTCCTTCGCTCATCTTCTTCTCCCCTGGTATGCGCACTGGCTACATATGCCCACTAGATGGCGCTGATATCCTAGCTTTGGTTTACTTTGGTTTCCATCTTGGGTGTGACTTAACAAATTTACCTTCTGCAACAACAGATCTAAATCTCTACATAAATCCCAGCTTGTGAGACTCATACACTTGTAAAGATTTTTTAAAAAATATTCAGAGTGAACTCTAGAGGCTTAGTTATCTTGCTGAAAAATGCGGACCAGCCCTCTATAAAATTCACTAGCGGAGGCCCCTCAATGGCCATGGGCCATCACGGTGCTATGTGCTATCTCTGCTCCAGGGCAAAGTGGGAATTATTAGCAGCTTTTTCTCGGAGTGTATAGATCGATGGGCCCATGAGAGCCCACCAGCACTTCGTGGCTTTTGCTCATGCGCTGTGGAATGAGACAGAAAATATAGTCAAGCTCACAGCTGGTAGGAGGATAGGGCAGGCTATTCTAGAAGGACAGATGACTCCTTCACCCCAAATTCTTCCCCCTACTGGCCTGTTACAAACGGCTATAGCAACACAATCCATTTAAGGCGATGTTCTGCTTTATTACCGGCTTCTCTGGTGGCTCAGTGCTAAAGACTGCCTGCCAATTCAAGAGACTCAGGTTGGATCCCTGGGCGGGAAAGAGCCCCTGAAGAAGGAATTAGCAACCCACTCCAGTAGTCTTGCCTGGAGAATTCCACGAACAGGGGAGCCTGGTGGGCTACAGTCCACAGGGTCACAGAGTCAGATTTGACTTAGCCAATGAGTTACTTCTTTATTATAATAATCATAACAATAACACAGCAACAAAACCCAACCTCTATATTGTCTTGTACAGTTTACAAAGTACAGCTCTCTCAATTATTTTATTTAACACACCTGAATTAACACAGCTGAGGGCATTTACTGGGTTGGCCAAAAAGTTCTTTGGGGTTTTTCTGTACCAACTTAGGGAAAAATCCAAATGAACTTTTTGGCCAACCCAATATTCCATTTTACAGAGTAGAAATTGAGCTCAACAGGTAAGTCAATTCCTAAGAATCTCCAATCTACTCAACTAAAATGCTAGAACTCGAATCTGAGACTTCTGATTACAAGTATCACACTCATGTCACTGCATGAAATAAAAAAAAACAAAAACTTGCATTGCATCCTAAGAAATTCGTTTATAATGGACAGCTCCTCTATTGCTATTCCCCTACTCTTCTGATCATCTCTGAATTTCACCTCTCCCCACAGGTCAGAGTCCTTGGGGGGAGATGTCCATTCTCCTTCCGTCCTTACTTTTCTTCCTCTTTCCAACCTCCATCTCAGTTCCCAGCCCAACAGAGAACACAGGTCTGTGCCCTACGTACAGAGCACCAGAGCTGGAAGAGATGGTTGGAATTTTCTCCTCTAACAACCCTCTTTATATGTAAGAAACCAAGCCATGGAGGAGGAGAAATATTTATATATACGATGCCATGGGATTATCTCAAATGAACTGCTTTTCATGAAAGCCAGTCTACACCTTGATATCAACACATTCGCTTGGAAACTACGCCCATGCCAGCTGGCTATCCTTTAAAACAGGGTCTCATATAAGGTTTCCACAGATGCAATTGCTTCCCCACACACACATGTACAGTCACCAGAGAAACTTGTGCTGTGAAATCTCATCAGCGTTGAAATCTGTATGTCACAAATGTTGTGCTTTGAATTCTAAGGTAAAGCCAATTCACCAGAAATCTGAGCTGTAATTAGCCTTTTCGTGTTTTATTTGTCTCATACCTTGTATTTGTCTTGTCCACGCTGCTGTTGAACCCATCTCAGTGAATCACGGTTGCTGTTCTCCTTGCCTGATTCTACCAGGGAGCAGAACATTCCCAAGCCAAGAACTAAATCTTAGAAATCTTTGTAACTCCATATGCTAGTATAGATAGTTTTTGGCAAAGAGTAGTTGATCAATAATTAATTGCCAAATTGAATTACACTGCACTGAATTGAACCTACCCATTACAACTGCCTCCCTGCACATGTATCATCAGGGTTTTAAAATCCAGATACAGATGGGAAAGGCACCTGTTAATAGATATTTAAGCTTTAAGATCTTTTGAGACATTTAAGGTTTAACAAGCACATTTTTTTACCCTTAGCTCAAGGTCCTTACTGTGTCTCTGGTCAGATGAAGGCAGATAAATTAAAGATTAAGTTACACTGAATCTGGTAATTGAATGCATATTTATTGAGCTTCTTCTATGTGGAGAAGTAAGTAATCAAGAGTTCTAAAGACAACAGAAGAATTGGTGCTTTTGAACTGTGGTCTTGGAGAAGACTCTTGAGAGTCCCTTGGACTGCAAGGAGGTCCAACCAGTCCATTCTGAAGATCAACCCTGGGATTTCTTTGGAAGGAATGATGCTAAAGCCAAAACCCCAGTACTTTGTCCACCTGACGTGAAGAACTAACTCCTTGGAAAAGACTTTGCTGCTGGTCAAGACTGAAGGCAGGAGGAGAGGGGGTGACAGAGGATGAGATGGTTGGATGGCATCACCGACTCAGTGGACATGATTTTGAGTAAACTCCAGGAGATCGTTAGTGAAGGGCAGGGAAGCCTGGCATGCTGCAGTCTATGGAGTGGCAAAGACTCGGACACGACTGAGTGACGGAACATCAACAAAAGACAGCAGAATTTCTATAGGCAGCAACTAAACCAAGGGCCAGCACCAGCAGGAGGATGGGTGGGACCAGGTCTTGAATGGAGGATTGACTATGGAAGGAGGAGTCCTTCCAGAAGGAATGACTGTTGTGTGGTTTGGGCATCACCATAAGAAGAAAGACTGCCTAGCGCTCTGGCTCCGTGGATGTAGAGCTCCATCATACTCAGAGAAGCGGCTTTCAGGTAGGTGTTCTAGCTGAGACTTGCCTTAGTTGGGGAGACTGAGGCCCAGAGCAGGGAGCTGACTTAGGCATGGCTCCCCCAGTGACGGCGTGCGTGACAGAGCTGGGATCAGAGCTCAGTGTCCTGACTCCCAGCCCATCGCTCTTTGCTTGAATAATCCGCCGCGCACCTGGTGAAGCTTTTCTTTCGGAGTCCAGCCACTGCTCCGTTTTTCTGTGCATGGCAGGCAGCCAAGAGCCGTGAACTTCTTCATGTTACCATTTTGCCCTCGGCAGAATTGGATATTCAAGTATTCACTTGGGGTGGGGTGGGGATGGGTCATAGGGTTCCGTCAATAAATGTTTGTGAATTGCTCTGAACTCTTTGGGCCAGAGGGACTCCAGCAATGGGAGATCCCAGTGGCAGTGGTAGTGGGATCCGAGGCCTTTTTGAGGGCTTGCCTTTACTCTGCAGAATGAAGAAAGATGGTTTAAGTGATAAACTGTTCCTTTGAGCTGCATTTGTGTTGAAAGCCCAGCATGAGTTCCCTGAGCGCTTCCTCTCACGCAGCCACAGCTATGCACCAATCCTCCTGGGTTCAGAGATGGAACTTTGCTTAAATGCATGGAATTTATTCTTGGTCCTTTTCTTAATTACGACTTTATTTCTCTTGTGTTCTCTAGGGGAGGGGTTAGAGAGCAGAGGAAAAGGAAGGAAGGAGGCAGGGAAATGTGTTGTAGATCCAAGATTTTTTTATTTTGTTCTGTTTGTTTCTGAGCTGCTTGCTGTTCGAAAAGTAGAGGAATGGAAAGGATCTTACAGAGACGCAAACTTCATTCCAAGGAAACCAGAGCCCAGAAGACATGTCCCAAACACAATGAAAACATGACTTGAGGTGAGGTTAATTAATATTTGACTAATAAGTCCGTTAGGCTAATAGAAAAAAAAAAAAGACTAACCCTTTTTATTCATCATTTATTTCAGTAAACAAAGGGGGTAGACGTTTGGGGTAAGATGACCACGTAGTCATGCTGAAGGTGTTTCAGCAAATGGCTATGTCGTAAGCACCCCCATTGCTACCCCAGTTTAGTCATACCCTTTCCTCCTGTGTCCAATTTGGCGTCTCACGACACTGAGAACTTTACCCACTCTTATGCAATGGTCCATGTTCAAAATTCAAATCAGAACAGGTCAACTGGAGGCCTACATCTGTGTCCTGTCTTAGGGAGACGTCCTCGATGTCTAGAAGTCCTGCAAAGTCAATGACACACATGTAGGCACATTCTGATCAGCTTTCTTCTTCCTCCTCCTCCTGCCCCGCCTGCGTCTTCCTTTCCTTCTTCTTCCTCCCTGCCATTTTTATTCTCCCTTTTCATCAGGATCGTTATGCCACCTGCTGTAGGACATGTTATCATCCACAGGGGAAAGGAGTAAAAACAAACCAGACTTCAAAGGAAAGGAGGGAAATTTCTTACTGGTGCTTCTTGGCCCTGGTAGAGACTTGCTGCGGGAAAACAGAGCAAACCCCGATATGCACAAGGCTTGAAAGCTCTCATTCACAAATTGAAGGAAAGAGTCAGTGGTCCAAAGGCTTCTGGTCAGGATAACCTGAGGCAGTGAAGTGAAACACCACAGTGCCACCTGGAATGAGCATTTGACAGTTGTGAGTGTGTGCAGTCTCCCTTGATCTTGGGATCAGACGGTGGGGGCTAGGAGCTCTATCCTTATGAGCAGAGCTAGAGAGAAGATGCATAGCCTGGGGGAGCCCCAAGGGGACCTCTCCCCAAGTGCTTCCGAAACTCCCTCCTCTCCACCTCCTCTCTGTCATGGAACAGCTCAGCCCTCTGCCCAAGGAGGTGGTGAGTGTGGTATGTAGGAAGGTGGGTTAAGGAGGAGAGGACGGCCGGGAAGGAGCCCAGCTGCTTCAGTGACTAACCCTGTGATGCTGGACAAATGACTCATCCTTTATATCAGCTCCAGTTTCCACATCCACAAAAATGAGGATAATACCTCCCGCGTGTGAGTAGCTAGTGAGGGTGAGGTGCCTCAGATGATACCTGGCACACGGCAATCTTGGTTACTGTTATTTTCCCAAGAGCTGCCTGGGGAGGGCAGCTGCTTGGGGCCGTGGGTCTTTGCGGGGAAAAGAAGGCCTGGGAAGCTGGTGGAGGCCGTGCTTTCCTTCTGAGTGAGTCATACTCCCGCCCCCTCCCTCATGTAGGCCTGAGCGGTGGTGTGTGCACACTTCCAGTCCAGCTGGGTTTCTGCTCCACAGCCTTCTCGTTCTCTTTCCTTCCGTCCGCCCCTAGACACGGCCACCCTTGCCCTTGCCTCTGAGCTTCCAGAACACGATGTGTCTTCTTTGGTGGCAGTCAGAGAGTCTAACTGGTGCCACTGAAATGGACACTCCGGGCTCAGTTTTCACACCAGGACATGAGTTCCTGGAGGGCACAGGTCATCGCTTTTACCTCTCACTCTCTCTCTTGAGTTAGGTTGCTGTAGCTGGTCCTTGTAGAATAAACAGGGGGGTGAATGAATGCCTACCAGTCGCAACTAACTATGTCAAGATAGTGATTTGGGGGGACTGTATGGGGTACTTTCAGAAGGAAGTGTCATGAGCCATGAGAGGTGATGAACCTTGGAAAGCGATCTGGCTTTTCAGAAGCAACCAGGAAGGTATTTTCAAGAGTGGATTTGAACTTCCTCGGTTCAGCTGTTCAGAATGAAGCATGATCACTGATTTGTAGCAGCAAATGGCAAAGGCAAAGACAAACGGAACAAAAGGGGAGGCTTGCTCCTTCTCTGAATTGGTTGTTGAAGTTGTCAAAGTAACCCGATGTTGTTGAATGCTGTCAAAGAACAGACTGAAAGAAAAACAACTACATCTCAAATGCCCAGTGCCTGAATGGGTAGAGAGGTTTTATTGTGTTGGTCATAAATAGCTTTCATGAAGTTAGAGTGCTTACTTGAACCCTACTTGAACTAGCTGGCTGCTGGTGTATTCACGACTCAGAGAAGAATTTTTTTTTTTTTAAAGCTTTGGGGTTGCTCCCACTTCTTGTCATGGAGAGAGCCAATTTATAAAAATTGTTTATTACTCCATAGCCCAGCTGGACCCCAGAAGGATGGGGCTGCTGTGGCCACGGAAGACAACACAAACGCACACAGACACCAGAATGAAGCCAGAGATCTTCTGGAGGCTTAGGTAAACATTCAGTCTCATAAATAAATACATTATCAGACCACACAAAGCACTTCCTACCCGGTCTCTTCCTCAGAAGTCACACTCCAAATAGCTTCCTTAATGTGTCCAGGTTCAGAGGATCAAGACATATTTATTGCTGACCTACTGGATAACCAATCTCAAGCCCTGTACCCCGAGAAAAATGGTCGGAGAAGCTATGGCCCTTTGCTTCTCCCAGTGATTTGGAATTGCAGACATAGAAGCGAAATGCACAAGCTTAAATCAACTAGTAGCAAATGCAAGCCAGGAGGAGCACCACCCTGCGATGTCTTGGGAAATGAAGTGCAAGGTATGAGATCTGAGGCCCAAAGCTACTATCAATTGGCTGGATGATATCCATCCACTCTTTTGATAAGCAAACGAATCAGCATTTAGGTATGTCAGTTACGGAAGATACCTTGAACAAATCATTTAATTTGTTTTTTTTTGTTCGCTTATTCAGCAGACAGTTAATGATTTTATAATAGGCGAGGGGAACTGTCCTAGATGCTAGGGAAGGAGGGAAGATGAGTTCCTGCCCTCTGTAGGGCACACTCCTCATCGTGACAGTGGTGAGTGCTGGATTGGGGAAGGGTGGTGGATTCATTGGTCTCTAATGCCCTTTCTGCCAAGAGTATGCCAAGCAGTCCACTGGCGGATTATGTGGTTCATTTGCTTAGTGTCAGGTCAAGAAGATGAATGGTCATTGGTGAAAACTGGGATAAACCACCAGGCTTCAAATTGCAGACTTTTGGATGGGACTCCCTCGAAAGCCTCAAAGCACAGCACTTAACACGCCTGTGTGTTAAGAATGCAGCTCAGCCCTGTTCAGCCCCTTGTGCGTATACATTTCTTTATAGTTTACAAGTCACTTCCATGCGGACAGTTTTATTTGCTCCGCATAACACTCTCATGAAGTCAGGGGTTAAATACTCTCTTTTCAAAGATAAAGCAACTGAGGGCACAAGTGGCCGAGCTGACTTACTCGTGTCTGTGAGGCATAGCGCTGGGGCCAGAGCCCGGGGCGCCCGCATCCCAGACCGGTGATTCTGCAATGGCAGCGGTGTTTATTCATGAGGGTGTGTGTTCTGAGGGCCGCTTACGGCTCAGGCATTTGGAGACGCCCGGGGAAAGTCACGAGGAACCGGGCAGCCATCTCAGGGACCTTACAGTCAGTTCACCTCTGACTCTTACGCAAAACTAGCAGGAACTTACTGCTTTGCGGGGCTTCTCAGACGGTGCTCACGGTAGAGAACCTGCCTCCCGTGCAGGAGATGTAAGAGATGTGGGCTCAGTCCCTGGGTGGGGAAGATCCCCTGGAGGAGGGCAAAGCAACCCCCTCCAGTATTCTTGCCTGGAGAAGCCCGTGGACAGAGAGCCTGGTGGGCTATGGCCCAGAGGGTTGCAAAGAGTCAGACACAGCTGAGCCACTTAGCAGGCACGCATGCGCTGCTTTATAGCTTCTTGGGTATTTTTACCTGCACTTTAGAGTATGAGCTCCTAGATCGTAAGTTCCTGATGTCAGGTAGCAAGTAAACCACTCTTGATGAAGTACTTTCACACCTTCGTATCTGTTTAATTGATATTGATGGGGAGGTATGTGTTGCGTGTACACATAAAACATTATTTCTATTCATTAATCATGAAGTGTATATTCTGTGAGACCCAAAATTATACACATGAATAGTAGAAGATCTAGAATTTAATCCTAATGTGTTCATCAGCCAGCACTTTATCAGGTCTGTTCCTTAACACTCCATCCCACTGTGCCATGCAGAAGACCTAGGAGAATATTTTACCTACACTAGCAATTCTAACAGCCGTGGCAGAATGAGTAGCTTGCACATGGATCAGTTTAATCTGTGAATGGGCTCTACATTCACCCCCTAACACTTAACTGTCCCTAACTCTAAGAAATAAGTTTCCTCCTAGACACAAGAGTACTTTGAGATCTGGGGCAGCAGAGAGAAGAAATCAAACAGTGAAAGATGAAGGAATGCTATAGTAAAGGAGGCAGAAAGACTGAGAGCTTTGGTGTTAGACTTGGATTTGATGTTAGCATCACCACTTACTTGTGTATACCTTCAGGTATACCTTTAACTCTTGGGTCTTAAGGGATATTTAAGAGGATTAAGGACACAAGCTGCAATCAAGATTGCTGGGTGAAACATCAATAACCTCAGCTATGCTTATGACACCACCCTTATGGCAAGAAGTGAAGAGGAACTAAAAAGCCTCTTGATGAAAGTGAAAAAGGAGAGTGGAAAAGTTGGCTTAAAGCTCAACATTCAGAAAATGAAGATCATGGCATCTGGTCCCATCACTTCATGGGAAATAGATGGGGAAACAGTGGAAACAGTGTCAGACTTTATTTTGGGGGGCTCCAAAATCACTGCAGATGGTGACTGCAGCCATGAAATTAAAAGACGCTTACTCCTTGGAAGAAAAGTTATGACCAATCTAGATAGCATAATCAAAAGCAGAGACATTACTTTGCCAACAAACATCTGTCTAGTCAAGGCTATGGTTTACCCAGTGATCCTATATGGATGTGAAAGTTGGACTGTGAAAAAAGCTGAGAGCTGAAGAACTGATGCTTTTGAACTGTGGTGTTGGAGGACTCTTGAGAGTCCCTTGGACTGCAAGGACATCCAACCAGTCCATTCTAAAGGAGATCAGGCCTGGGTGTTCTTTGGAAGGACTGATGCTAAAGCTGAAACTCCAGTACTTTGGCCACGTCATGCGAAGAGTTGACTCATTGGAAAAGACTCTGATGCTGGGAAGGATTAGGGGCAGGAGAAGGGGACGACCGAGAATGAGATGGCTGGATGGCATCACTGACTCGATGGACATGAGTCTGAGTGAACTCCAAGAGATGGTGATGGACAGGGAGGCCTGGCGTGCTGCAATTCATGGGGTCACAAAGAATGGGACATGACTGAGCAACTGAACTGAACTGAACTGAACTGAAGGGCAATAATATATGGTGAACATTTAGCCCAGTGCCTCATCTACAGTAAATACTCAGTAAACACTAATTCTTCATTCTAATACAAGCTGAGAGAACTGTAAGTGGAAACACAGAGCTGTAAGGAAATATAGCTTATGCTTGGAGTGGGGGTATCTCTGAGGAGGATAAAGTACATGCATAGGGACACAGGAAGGGAAGAATTTGAAAGAGTAATATAGGATCTTATTTTAAAGGGCTGTCAATGCCAGTCTAAAGGGTTAGACTGTATCCTGTTGCTCTAAGGGGTCTGTAACCGGTTGGGTCTTTTATAAACAAATAGTGAAGTTAGGCAGAGAAGTGTCAGTAAGTAGGGAGATGAGAAGCTGCACAAAACTGGAGTAACATCTTTCCCCTAATGTGCCTTTAATAATTGCTGAAGGAAAAAGTACCTGATGTCCCACTGTACAAACCTGAACCACTCTGAGTTCCTCCAGGACACAAATTTTTATCCATGCCATGGCTGGAAAAGGATACATACATATATTTTATGATGGATTAGTTTTTTTGGACGGTGGCCACACCATAGAGGGTTTTCTAATCTATTTTGAGTTCTAATTGATTACAGCATTTGGAAAAATGTACAGCAAATTGCTCCGTTAATCAAGGTAAATCAAGCTGATGTCATAGATGCTAAATATATGTTTTTGCAGTAATACTATTTACGTGGCTGGAACCAAGGCTGCTGTCAGTGTTTCCACTTGACAGCCCTGCCTTCTCAAAAGGGGCTCATGGATTATCTCAGAAAACATTCAGAGTTCATCTCCAAGGCTAGATTCCTGGTTCCCTCTCCCCACATGTAAGGAAGGGGTCTCAGGAAAAGATGAGGCTGCTTCCTTCTGAACAGACTCCAAAGCAGTGGGAATGATGTCACACCACAAAGGTTTAGGAAGACAAGGAAGGCTATATCAAAGGCAGATGATTTTATGAAGCCAGAAGGACCCTGAATGTCCCATCCCTTGGCTGATGGGAGAAGTGACGGATAAGCAGAGAACTTTGCTAAGATACAGAAGATCATAGTCTGAAAGAATGCTCAAAAACCCTTTACCCTTCCTCAGATCTTTGAAGCACAGACACAAAGAGGAGTTTATCAGCAATCACATGGCAATTTGGTTTTCAGAGCTAAGATTAAAAATTAAGTGTTCTGACTCCTCAGGCTGTCTCTGAATGATAGAAAATGTTGTGGTCCTTTTCTTTTTCTTCTCTCTTTTCCTTCTTTCTTATCATCATCTCTAACATTCACAGTTATCTCAAATGCTCACTAGGTGCCAGCCTGTTGTAATAAGCACTAAATATTATAACCCTGTGAAGTTAACATTACTTACATCCTAATTTTTAAAATGAAGGAATGGAGACTTAAAGAAATAAATTAACTTGACCAAGGTAACTCTGCTACCATGTAACAGTAACAGGGATTAAAACATGAAAGGATCTAATACATATGCAAGTGCACTTCATCATCATTATCCATTTTCCATTATGTTTTCATAGTTTTAAATGACTCTTTATATATGGTGCTATGTACTTCATGCACAGCATTTTAAAAAGTTACTAATGATATATTTTAAATGATGCAGAGAGTCATAGGTGATCACTCTCTTGCAAACGATCACTCTCTTCAGGTGAAGCAACTTGTTGAAAGTCACACAGCTAGGAGGTTTTGGAACCAGCCATCAAACTCAAGGATATTTCTGAGAGTCTGAATATAGTCATGAAGAGAAGTGAAGTCACTCAGTTGTGTCCGACTCTTTGCGACCCCATGAACTGTAGCCTACCAGGCTACTCTGTCCATGGGATTTTCCAGGCAATAGTCCTGGAGTGGATTGCCATTTCCTTCTCCAGGGGATCTTCCCAACCCAGGGCTCGAACCCAGGTCTCCCGCATTGTAGACAGACGCTTTACCATCTGAGCCACCAGGGAAGTCCTGAGTACATGATAACGAAGGAAGGAAGAAAATGAACTAAAAGTCAACTCTGTCTTCGAATGGCTATATTCTAATCCTAACCAATTTCCTTTTCCCCTTCTGGGTCTTGGCTAGCATATTGGTACCATGAAGACACCAAGGTTCCTGCCGAGTACTGTTATTCAAAGAGAAGCACCAATAGCAGAAGAAAGAAGGAGGAAGAGGAGACGAACAAGAAGGAAGGGGCTGGAGGAGGCAAGGAGAAGGGGGAGGGAGAAAGATCCAAAACTACACACGCAGCGCTTCTAAAACCACGAAGGACTGAAAGGGTGGGGATGGAAAGAGGGGATCAGGAAAGTCATGCTCAGGTCAGTTTTGGAGGATCATCCATGGCCTGGGAGGTGCCCCATCAGGACTAGATCAAAAGCAGACAGTGACGCAATCAGCTGTTTGTGTACAGATGCTGGCCCTCACATTCCCACATGGGAACATCTGCTGGGGACAGCCACTTGACAAATAAGCAGGCAATTAGGTAGCAGATCCATCTGGGCCGAGAACATGGGACCACCAGCAGTGGGGAGGCTGCGGTGGGGCAGAGGGCTCTGCTGGGAAGGAGGCTCATGTGAGTCAGAGCGTCTAAGACAGAAGAAGGGAGACAGGGTCAGGAACAGATTTCAGCGCAGAAGGTCGTTTGCTGCTTGTTTTGCAGCATGGCTGTATGAGTCTCAGTCTTGGCTGTAAATGATAATAACCTGCAGATCTTAAATGTCCCGATGTCTAGGCTGCACCCCCAAACAACTCAACCAGAGTCTTTTGGAATGGGGCATAGGGAGCAGTGATTTTTAACGCTACCTAGGTAATGCTCATGTGTTGATAAGGTGGAAAAACAACGGTCTGGAGGCCTCTAAACTTAACCAGTCAAGTTGGTGACACAAAGATAATGGTCTATAAGAGCTACCATTTTAATGCCCCTATGCTTCTCTTTGGACAAATCTAAGCATGCCTTTTGAGTTTATACAAGCCTCATTTCAGTGGTCTAGGATCAAGTAAAGTCCATCTATTCTATGAAACAAATACAAACTACTTCTATCTCTTCTATTAGCTAATCTTAAACAAGCTGGTTCTTTTTTCAAGGTTCCATTATCTTATCTGTTGTCCCATAGAGTTATCTGTTGGGAAGTAACACTGATAATGTATCCTTAAGGGTTTAAAACAGGCTGGAGATATAATAAGTGCTCAGTAAGTGTTGGTGGAACTTGACTCTGAATCACATACACGAAAGGAAACGTTTTAGCAAGTCAGTGGGTTATTGTTATTGATGCTCTTTTCTCCATTAGACATGACAGCCAATCTATCACCAATCTTGCAGATATTATGCCCTACATACTCTCCAACCTATTTTGCTCCAGTCTCAGTGTTGTAGTTTAGACGTTCACCATCTTTCATGTGAACTGTCGCAACAGTCAAGCACCAAGAGCTTTGTATCAATTGTGTACTGTTAAGTGTGTTCCATACCCCACAGACAGAAAAATTCAAACCAAACCAATATCAGCTCAGCTCAAAACTGGAAGGGATACTCTATCGTCCAAAAGACAAAGACCAAGGTGTTAATGTAGCACGTAAGACTCAGACTCGCTTCTCCTGGTCTTTCCACGCTCGCTTGTATATACTAGCTCTTTGCACATGTTCACCTCTCTCCTGCCATAACCACCTTCATATCCCAATGCCATCAATCTACTTGTGTTTTTCTTTGTATTCACTTGGATGTTTACACAGCAGATCCTCTTCTTGTGCTGCTTGCTCATCTCAGAATACCTTTCTGACCTAGCTAACACCTGTCTATTCCTTAAGCTCAACTCAGGCACTACCTTTCTTTAGAAAGCCTTCCCTGGTTCCTTTGCCTTGTTTCTATTAAAGGCTATGCCTTGCATTTCCTTCCGCAATACTATTTTACATTTTGCTGGAATTGTCCAAACACAGTCATGAATCTCAGCCAGTTGGTTGTTAGTTCCTCCACAACAGAGGCCTTCTCTGGTCCTCTACTGTGTACAGTCAGCATACAGAGGATATAGATGCTGTTCCAACTCGAGTAGATGCTCCATCGCTTATGAAACTTTGGTCCAGTGAACCTGAGACATTGTACTGAACTGTGCTCCCAAGGAAGAGGTGGTTTGCTCTCCCACATCTTCTTTTCCGCTTACTCATGGGGAAAGGCCAGGACTGTGAGATCTGTGTTCAAACTTGCTGGTCAGTCAGCTCCTAACTAAGGCTTAGTTCCTGAAGGCAGTCCTCTGGGAATCTTCTGCGGACAGGGATGGAGCCATGCAGAAAGAGATCTCAGTCCCGTTTCTTTCCTTTGAACCAAACTGGCTCTGAGTAATGCCTTTGCGATCCTGACCACATCCTCCTCCTCCACTGCCAAAAGCAAGGGGCTAGAGATAAACCATAGCTCAAGCTCGAAGAATTTGGAGAAGGTGACTCGCTTGCTGGGTCAGGGCCATATTCCAGGAAGGCTCCTTCAACCCCCTTGGGTCTTAGATTAGACTGTGTCCTTCCAGTCTTGTAAAAAATGAGCTGTCAACAGCAAGTCAGAAAATATTAATGGGGTAGGCAAGAGATGCCCCCCAAAGGGGGAGGATTGCAGAAATTGCTTAGAAAACAGTCAGTAAGATGACATTTTTAAAGAATTTGCTCTTTGTTTCTAGTGACTTTCATACAAAGTTACTGCTAACTCCCTCAACTGCATTGGAGATATTTAGATTCTATATTTGATTTCAACAAAGTAAGCATGATTTGAATTGAAAGGGATGTTAGAGATAATCTGGGCCAATCCCAAAGCTTTTGTTGTTGTTGTTGTTTTTTGTTTGTTTGTTTTTAAGAGAATGAAGGATTTTGTTTTCCTGGTTACCCAATATTTAATCTCCTTTTTTAAACCAAACTCCCATTTTCCTTTGGTTGGACAGAATTCCAAGCTGGTGCAAAAATTTCTGTCCCTGTATACATTCTATGTGTAACAAAAACCAATGGAATACAATGGTAACTATAATAGATGGGCAATCAGTCAACTTTGAATTGATCAAAAAGAGATTATCTGGGTTACCAGATCTAATCTGATGAGTCGTTTACAAAAAGGTGAAGCCATTTAAAACAGAGAGACACACTTGCTGACTTTAGGACAAAGAACACTGTCTTATTGTGAGGCTGGGGCCAAGTGTGAAGGACCTCAGGATGGCCTCGGAGAGCTGAGAGAGGTCCCTGCCAAAGCCAGCAAAAAACCAGGGGCTTCCATCTCATGGCCAAAAGGATGTGAATTCTACCAACAACCACGTGAACTTGGAAGAGGACTCTGAGTCTCAGGGGAGACCACAGGCCTGGCTGACTCACACCTTGCTTTCAGCCTGGTGAGACTTTGAGCAGAGAACTAATTAATGTTTATGCAGTGCCTGGACTTCTGATATCCTAAAACCATGAGATAATAAAAGTATGCTATCCATTTCTTGACCGTTGGTTATACGAACAGGACTATCTCCCCTCCATCTTCAGTCATGGCATAGGACCCAAGCTTAAATTAAGCATCGTGCTCCCTCCTGTCCACAGGGATTGGGTCAAGATGGGTATGTGAGTTAATCTGCCTATGAGACTCAGGCCAAGCTATTTTGTTGGATCTGTTTAGGGAAAAGAAGCAATCTCTTTTCATCGAAATTGAAGCTGAAGGCATTTAGGTCTGGACCTGTTGTCAACCATATCATGTGGAATTTGGGAAGGAAGTGAATGTTGAGAAGAACAGATTTCAGCAGGGTTGAGGAAAACACAGATTTCTTGGTGTATTTTGAGTCCTGGATCAAGCTGAACCTAGAGAAGAGATTACCTATGAAGGTTTGAATGACCTAAACCTGTAATACCAAACCTTCATTTAAGACTGGTTGGGAGCAGACTTTCATCCCATGAAATAGAAAAGACTCTGTCTGAAATATAGGGCAACTAGGGCCAGACAGGACTATGTTGACCCAATCACAAAATTAATAACAAAATGACATAAAAGAAGTGAGACTTTCTCATGCCCAGTCAAAAGGATTCAACATCACTTTATTTTTATGCTGAGTATCTCCCTGGGTACCCTGAATTATTGATTGAAAGAATACAATATAACAGCAATGGCAGCAACAACAGAAACTACAGTTCAATGAATTTATTATGAGCCAAGCTATTTGTGATGAAATACAAATGGCATTTAATATTATATTCCTATAAACCTTGTGAATTTTATATCCTAATCATTTCTGTCCAAAGATGGAAGTTCAGAAATGTAATAACACAATCAAAGTCACATAGCTGGTAAGTAGAGGAGCCAGGATTTAGTCCTTATCTGTCTGGATCCAGAGTCTATTCTCTTAACTAATGGGTTAATTGTTGCTAGGATAAAACAGAAACAAAACAAACCCAGGGGATGTTTATTACTTCCAACTGACTGTAAGACTATGTCATAAAGACATCTTTTTTTTATTGATACAGATTCTCAAAGACTGGTGTGTATTTCTCAATCAATCAGCACTACATGCTTGAATAAATCTTTCATCCCTAATGTTGAAATATTAACTTGTACATCTCTTGTTCCTCCTTTATTTTGAAGATTATACAGGAAGTATGGAAAGGAGAAAAAAGTTTGAAAGGAAAAAAAATGCAACTTGCTATGAGGGGAAGAAATTCAAACTAGCACTTGGGGCACTTGTATTCAAATTGCTATCTTCCTGCGATTCCCTATGTGATCTTGTGCAAATCATGTCTCTGTTGACCTTTATTTTGCGATCTATAAAACAAAGGGATTCACATTAAAATTGATGTGCAGAAAACTTTGCTCCATTATGAAGACATTTTGATGGGATTCCAAATACCCCAGGAACATTTTTGGCTAAACCAATATTGCCTTCAATTGGATCCTTTGGTTCAGTCCTGGAATATCTCTGAGATGTTCAGCCACTGGAAAACCACTATGCCCAAATTATAAAAGTACAGTACATCATTTAAACACTTGAATTTCCCTGGTGGTTCAGTGGTAAAGAACCTGCCTGCAATTCAGGAGACCCAGGTTCGATCCCTGGGTCAGAAAGATTCCCTGGAGGACACAGCATCCCACAAACCACTCCAGTATTCTTGCTGGAGAATCCCATGGACAGAGGAGCCTGGCAGGCTACAGTCTCCAATGAGGTCGCACAGATCTGGACACAACGGAAGCAGCTTCAGTTCAGCTCAGTTCAGTCACTCAGTCGAGTCTGACTCTTTGCGACCCCATGAATCACAGCATGCCAGGCCTCCCTTTTCACTACCATTTCTTGGAGTTCACTCAGACTCAGGTCCATCGAGTCCGTGATGCCATCCAGCCATCTCATCCTCGGTCGTCCCCTTCTCCTCCTGACCCCAATCCCTCCCAGCATCACAGTCTTTTCCAATGATCAACTCTTCCCATGAGGTGGCCAAAGTACTGGAGTTTCAGCTTTAGCATCAGTCCTTCCACAGAAATCCCAGGGTTGATCTCCTTCAGAATGGACTGGTTGGATCTCCTTGCAGTCCAAGGGATTCTCAAGAGTCTTCTCCAACACCACAGTTCAAAAGCATCAATTCTTCGGTGCTCAGCCTTCTTTACAGTCCAACTCTCACATCCATACACGACCACAGGAAAAACCATAGCCTTGACTAGACAGACCTTTGTTGGCAAAGTAATGTCTCTGCTTTTGAATATGCTACCTAGGTTGGTCATAACTTTTCTTCCAAGAAGTAACTTTTCTTCCAAGCAGCTTAGCATGCATACATTCAGAAATGAAGCATTAAAACACTGAATAGTGTGTGCCAACATGGATACAGCAAATTAATGATTACAGTTCCCTCAAAATAATAGCACAAATAATCTCACAAGGGAGAGGTTATTTATTATTATCACCATCATTTGACAGAGGAGGGTCCTGAGGCTCAGATGTTAAGTAAGATGCATGAGGGATGAGCACGAACTGGAACTCAGTTCTGTCTGACTGTTGAGCCTGTGCAGAAAAGCAGTAGATTGTAACTATGTACCTTTTCCTCTTCTGCAGAGACTTTCTGTGTCTGATAGAACTGTAGTGTTCTATCTGGGGATTACTTTGGGTTGAAGCAGAGCCATCACTATTAATGACTCAATCAACTCATCTGAAGTATACCAGATCTTTTCTTGAAGAGCAGAGGGGAACTAAATATTCCCTAGAAAATGGAGATCACTTTGTTCCTCTAAGAAAAGCTTGCTTTATAGCCACACTGTACAAATCGCCCTAGGGCTTGTTTCATTTTTTTTATTTTTTCAGGCTTTGTTTCTCTCTTTGAGAGTCATAATTGCTAAGATTTATGCAGGAAACTTTTCTCTAGACGATTCCAAATAATTTTGCAGAATTTCTTAGCCTCTTTAGCTGCCCCTTGGGGTTCTTGCAAATTGCTGTCTCATGAAAGGAGTGCCCTACCCAGGCTTTTGGGGAGAACATATTCAACCCTTTCTCAGATGTATCATATATATAGGAGATGGGTGGGAGTTGGGGGGTCCTCAAGCATTAGATCATCTGGTTTATCCCAATGCTGGGAGATTGTTCCCAGTTGGATATCTCAAGTGTTGTGAATGGCTGCTAATCTGAAGGACTGCACATCTGTTATTTGAAGCCAGCCCCCAAGCAGCAAGAGCTCCTGACAGAAAGGTATAGCTTTTTTTTTTTTTTTTTGAGATTATCCAGGGCAAGTTTGCAAGATGAGAAATGCCAGAGAACGTTGCTCTATACACACCAATAAGGCTGGATTATCCTGGTGTTATGACTTGATGCTAGAGAAGGCAGAGACACCATGTGCCCCGTCCTTGTGCCTCATCAGGGAGGGAGGGGAAGTTGAGAAGGAAGAAAAAGTAACAGAAGAAATGTGGAAAGATGAAAGAGAATCCCCCTCTGTCCTTCCTGCCTTTGTAACCAGCATCATCCCCATCCATCTCCTGACACAGCTCTCATTTCTTCCCCTGCACTTCCCGTGTAACTAAGGGTTTCATCTGCGCAGAATCGGCTGTACTTTCTCCTTTACTGCATTTGCAGCGGGTATACAACATGTCTTCATTAACTCTCCGTGACATTTAGAATAGCTTGGGATAAAAAAGACACTCAATCAAGTGGGAAAAATAGTCCCCCACCCTCCCATCTCCAACCCAAGCATCCCCCAGGGCATGTATTAATTACTGAAGATGAATGCTGGACCTTCATTCTCAGCAGGGGCTTTTAAATTGTATTGCTCCGTCAGGTCAGAAGATGGTATTTCATCTCACAAGCCGGTAGCAGAGTTTCAACTTGTAGCGGAAGAAGCAGCTAATAACAGCCTCCCTTACTGGGCGCCTACAGTGTGGCTCTGCGCTCAGCGGCTCGGTCGTGCCTGACTCTTTGCGACCCCATGGTCTGTAGCCAGCCAGGCTCCTCTGTCCGTGGCATTGTCCAGGCGAGAATACTGGAGTGGGTTGTCAAGCCCTCCTTCGGGGGTCTTCGTGACCCAGGGACCAAACCCATGTCTCTTACGTCTCCTGTATTGGCAGGTGGGTTCCTTACCACCAGAGCCACGTGTATTGCTAAATTCTTTTCATGAGTTAGCTCATGTAATCCTCACACCTACCCTACAAAACGCATTATTATCCCCATTTGTTGGGTGAGGAAACTGACTCCAAGCACCATGCTATTTCCAGACCAAGGTGGCTCCTGACGGTTCGAAGATGGAGGGAGGTCTGGAGTTCCTCAAAGTGGTCTTGTGTCCATGAACACACTGCTACAGTATCTCCACTGCTGAAGTCTCTTGATTCCACTGTGAATGGAGAAGATGGTTCTCATATTCCAGTTCACACATGCACCTTCCAAGGAAGATGTCCAGGCTGCAAATAAGATGCAACTTTTCTTCTGTTGTATATCAAGTGGGGCTGTTAACTGTTTCCATAGAGGAAACCACGCTCAGGTGGATCTGACCTTCCTTTGCCTCACTGTTGTGTTGCCAAAGTACCTTTCAGACATACTCCTTTTATCTCCTCCTGGTCCAGACTCATCCCAGTAGCTTTCAACATTCCCTAGATGAAGCTAAAGGGATATTGAAAGTTCAGAATGGCAATGGGTATCAACCATTTTTGTTTTTTTAGAAACACTAGTCTCCATGTTTGTTTTCAGAATTACAAATTTTTGAGAAATCCTAAATAGTCCCTCCCCACCCCCTTACTCTACTCATTGTTCCCAGAAACATGTGCTTATTGAGTATTCTGAGGCGTCTGACAGGGAAAACAAACAAGGAAACAAAAAGAGGGAAAACAAAGCGCACACGCAAAAATTCCTGTTTCACCTGTCTGCCTTTTCCTCTGCTTAAATTTGTTTCAAAAAGAAAATTTTCCCTAGAAACATCTGCTCATAGATGAACTATGACATGAATGAAATTAGGAGTTAACTGATTTCCCGATAGATGGACGCTCTCCCGCTTCTGAACTCCTGCGTTACTCTATGACTCTTGGCTTACGGACTAAAGATACTAAGCTGATGGTGAGAGACAGATGTACAAACAGATAAAGGTGAGCAATCTATCCTATCTTGTTCTTTTTCTCCTGTTTAACTTGTTTTCCCTGATTCCAAATGAATATACATCTGTTATAGAAAATTCAAGCTGTACAAGCATAGAATCCATAGGATCTACCAGGGATTATACCAAGGTTTCCCTCATGTGCTCTCTCACGTATGAAATGCTGTTAGACTGGGCACAGACACTGATGCCTGGGATCTTGTAGATTCTCAGGAAAGGTGATTTGAATGGGTGAATGAGTTTTGTTTTCTTAAATTTGTTCACTCCACTGTGAGTCTTGCTCAAGTAGACGCACTCATCTCTGCTCCTCCATACCTAACATAGTGCCTGGCGCATCGCGCATGCTTAGTCACTCAGTCATGTTCGACTTTTCGACACCATGGTCTGCAGCCCACCAGGTCCTCTGTCCATGAGATTCTCCAGGCAAGAATACTGGAGTGGGTTGCCGTTTCCTGATCCAGGAAACTCAGACTGCATCTCTTACATCTCCTGCATTGGCAGGTGGATTCTTTACTGCTGAGCCACCAAGGAAGACCCTAGTGCACAGTAGACACTAAAAAAAAAAATTTGCTACAATCTTTTGCCCTATGGGAGTGCTTCTGAGCCTCCTGTGAAGGAAGGTCTCTGCATTCAGAGCCAGATACCCCGTCTGTCCTGTGGGTGCATGTAAGTTTATTAAAAGCTTGGTTTCTGTATCTATGAAATATGGCTAACACTACCTGTCCTATTGAGTTGCCCTTATGCTCACATGAGGAAATATTTGTAAACGTGCTTTGTAAACACCAAGGGGTTACTCAAGTTAGCTATTTTATGATTACAGGGGAAAAAATGTTCTGTTATTAAAATGAGCTAAGTTTACTCAAATAAACAAGCATTAACTGAGTTTCAGTGCCAAAGAGAGAGATGGATACAGAGGCAGTGATCAGCTGACGTGATCAATGGTGAGGGTCAAGATTAGGGTGGGCAGAGGATTCTGTGAAACCACAGAGGAGGAAGAATTTCTGATGATATTGAGGCTGCACGTGAAACAGGTGCTATCACAGGTATGAAAGAGGAGGGAGAAATATTCTAGGCAAAGAGAAGAGTTTGCATGATACAGGATGCTCGGGGCTGGTGCGCTGGGATGACCCAGAGGGATGGTATGGGGAGGGAGGCAGGAAGGGGGTTCAGGATGGGGAATACGTGTACACCCGTGGCAGATTCATGTCAATGTATGGCAAAACCAATACAATATTATAAAGTAATTAGCCTCCAATTAAAATAAATAAATTTATATTAAAAAAGAGAAGAGTTTGAGCAAAAGAATGAAAAGACGGGTAATACATATATATATATAGGGAACTATTATTGTTTCCACAGGAATGCCAGACAAAAGCTCTTGTGATAAGCTATCACCTCCTTTACGTGATGTCGTGCCCAGGTTTGCAGAAGAGAAAGTCAAGGGTGCTTTGTCAAGCTGTCTCCCATCTATCATATGATAGAGCATGGATCCCTTCCCATCATGTCCTGAGGGTTTCTAGAGCTCAAGGAAGGTAGATAACTTCTACCGGCATCACGCAAGCAGTGCCTGGATCCCATGGACTCTAGCCCACTAGTTTCCTCTGTCCATGGAATTCTCCAGGCAAGAATGCTGGAGTGGGTTGCCATGCTATTCTACCGGGATCTTCCCGATCCTGGGATCAGAACTGCACTTCCTACCTTACCGGCAGATTCTTTACCGACTGAGCCACCGGGGAAGCCCATCACACAGGCAGTTGGGGGTCTAAACTGGGATTACAATTACGGCCTGGACCAAATGGCCCTGTCCATCACACGTCCAGCCTTAATCCATCTCTCCTCATTTGTCCTGAGTTGAAGAGAGGAGGGGATGTGAATTCCTTTTCTATAATAAATCCTTCTTTTGTGGTGGGCTAGTGAAGGGCACTCAGGGTCTGAGCAGGGGCTTTTGTTCCAAATGGCCACGTTAAGCCAATTGCAGCTGTTGTGAAAGTGGGGTCCCGTGAAACCTGGCTGGCTGGTTGTAATTAATCACTACAAGGCAGCAAAGAAGGAGCCCGGGCTGTCAGAACACCCAGGAGGCTATGGTTGAAGAGTTCCAACAATCCACATTTGCAGCTCGGTGTCTCTGTAGGAGCCTGGAGTTTTGGAAACTCTGGAGCTCAGCACAGATTCTGAGGCTTGGGAGCCTTGTCCTTTTGGACACCTTACCCCAAGGAGCTCTCCAAGCCCCTGACATTTGGGGGATTGTCAGAGCTCTGGGCCGCCAGCAAAAGACCCTGTCTCAGAAGCCAAAGTCATCAACAGAAATGGAATTGAATGAGCAGGTTTTTCAGAGGCTGGAAGAAAAACTGTTTTTGAAATCTGTTTTGACTTTTGCAAACACTGCCTTTCCCTCCGGCCCCATAATTGAGTGGGGCTGGCGATACTTATTCATCTCTTAGTCTGCGGCTGAGTCACCCCCTCCTTCTCATCAGAATGTCATGAGTATGCAGAGGAAAGGTGTTTATTGAGCAGTTTCACTCCATTCTAGGGTGGTAGTGATGCTGAGGCTTACGGCTGTTGTCCTCAAGAGAAACCCAGAAGGGTCCCACACCAAGTAATTGAATAGGAAAGCAACTGACACAGATGACTTAAGTTTTCTTTCAGTGAGGATGAGAGAAGTAAATCTCTTTGGGCAACAGGTCAGGTAGCAAAGTCCCTTGCATTCATTAGGACCTCATTGACAGTTAAGTCAATGCCTTTGAAGGTACTCGGCAAGTTCTTGGGGGTACTAACAGCTCTGCATTTCCTTATGTGCCTTCTGGTTTTGTCTTCCTTTTTGCCTGGAGAATTCCATGGACAGAGGAGCCTGGCGGGCTACAGTCCACAGGGTCACAAAGGGTCGGACGCGACTGAGCAACTAACACAATTTACTCCCTCCTTTTTTTCCTACCCAGCTCCTTCCCTCTGATTCTTTTTGCAAACCAAGACTAAGTTCTAAAGAGCTTTTTTTAGCCAAGGGTCATATATGAAAATAGTACTGTTGGTAGAGATGATGTAAGTGAATCTAATAAAGTTATTCTTTATGCCCCACGGCTCCACAGTTAATAAGAAACACCTCACAGCTGTATAGCACCATATATACACCAAACATTAGATTCGCTACCTCATTCACTCTGCATTTCAATTTCATGAACAAACAGGTAAATAGTACTTTCCTCATTTTACTTAAGCTGGGATCTGAAAACAACTACAAGCTGATGATTCCCTAAATATTTTCTTCTGATTGTTTTTTCTTTTGTGTTCTTTTCAAGATTAGTTTGAAATATATCCATCTACTTACTTGACATCACTACAGTAATAAACCACAGGCCCTTCAAACTCAGCATATCCATAACTGGCCTTGTTGTTGTTGTTTAAATGTTAAGTCACGTCCAACTCTTTGAGACCTCATGAGCTGTGGGCCACTAGGCTCCTCTATCCATGGGATTCTCCAGGCAAGAATACTGGAATGGGTTGCCATTTCCTCCTCAAAGGGATCTTCCTGACCCAGGGGTTGAACCCAGGTCTCCTGCATTGGAGGCAGATTCTTTACCATTGAGCCACCATGGAAGCCCCCTAACTGGCCTTATCATCTCTTCTCTCTCCCTCTTTTCCCCTCTTAGTTTTTCCTGGTACTGATTCAATGGAAAGCCCCTGCTGTTCATCCAGTTATCCAAGGGTGACCTTTTTTTTCCTCTCTCTCTGCAGTTGCACATTTAATCAGTTTCCATCTTTTAGAGACTCTCCCTTCTCATAATCTCAAAAAGCCACTACCAACTCAGTCTAAGCCACAATCATTCCCAGCCTCCTAACCAACCTCTGTATATGGAGTTTGGTCCCACACAGTCCACTTTATACAACGGACTGAGTGTTCTTTGTAATATGAAGGTCGGATCATAGCACATTTCCTTTCCTGCAAGTTGAAACTTTCTTTGGTTCCATGGACCTAGAGGGTAAATTCATATACTTGATTATTTGTGTTAGTCTATTTTAGTCCTTTTTTTTAAATTGGATTCCAATATGAGCCCATTCAACACCTCATCCCAAGCCACAAGACTCTGTGTTTCCACCACATTGAAACTTTTCACTTCTACCCATGCCCCATTCATTTGCGTTTCCCCTTTCATGTTTGGCTAACATCTGTGTGCTTTCAGGGTTCCCACTGCTTCCTCCAGGAAGGCTCCTTGGGTCCATTTCTAAGTTGTCTCTATGAGGTTTTCATGGTATTTTTTTCTGCTCTCTACTATCCCACTTCTTTCTTTCACTACAGCGTTTTTTGCTTTTTATTTCTTCTATTTCCTTTCTGAGTGCAGAGTCTGCATCTCATTCAACCTCCGCATCAAAGCCTGTAGCAGCAGCCATGCACACTGAACATTCTAGAAGCAGCCTTGCACACTGAACGTTCTAGCAGCAGCCTTGCACACTGAACGTTCTAGCAGCAGCCTTGCACACTGTAGATGCTCAGCAAATGCTGGAGAGGTCCAGTGACCTGTCTGAGGTCCTCCACTAAGAAATAAGTGGCCACTATTGAAGCTTAAATCTTGTTTCTCTGAATCAAATGCTTCATGGAGGAAAAAAAAAGATAACCACATTGCAGGAATCATCATAATTTCTTCTGTTCCAATCAACAGATAAGATACTACATACCGTTTATGATATACTATAATGAAATGTAGTTCAACTGTCTACATGTCTTCTATGAAGAAGTTTTTCTGGTCTCATCTTTTCTCCATGGTTTCTCTACTGTCTTCTCTAGCTATTCCCTTGAGGACACTCTGGGTCTGCACTTTACATTGCCTTTGACTCTCTTGGAAGAAGAGAGAAGGGTCCTGAGAAGTTTGGTGGTTCTTACTTTTCTGTTTTCCCTGGAAAGGTCCAAGAATTGTGGGTCTGACTGACCAGGCTCACCCTCACCCATCCTCCAGAAAGCTCCCTACCCCACAAGAGGAAATGCAAATAAACTAGCAGCCACTACGCCTATAAACCAGACACATGGAGCAGTACTCTTCTCCCTCATCGATGCTTCCACCAGTGCTGACTATGCCAGTAATAGTGACATAGCTAACGCAGCTTTCATCATCCCTGGAGAGGACTGCAGAGTCCCATGAAGAACATCTCTGCCAACAAGCTTGGGATCACATGTGAAGACTGTTATGAAGTTTCCCCTTTCCTTGAGAATGAACAAACAGGAAGCCAGCGGGTGGAAGATGTGCCCAGGACCACTCGCTCCATAACAAAACCACACAAACCTAGAACCCTGGTCTGTGGATTCCCTACCTTTCGCCCTTTCAGCTGATCTAACAACTGGAAGGCTGAAAGCCAGGAAAAAATGAACTCTATTTACCCTTGATCCAGAGGCAGTTAGCATCTCATTACGGTTCTTGAGGGAACTGGAAATCTGAGTGCATTTCAAAGGATGGAATGGTCCGTTAATCATGGAAACCGATAATATACATTCATTTGACCAATTTTTTTTTTCAGAGGCAATACTAAATATCCACTATTTTCTATTACATTGCTAATCTCTGTTTCAGAGATGAATAAAGAAAGGAAAGGAGGAGGGAAGAGAGAGTAAGAAAGAGAGAGGGAGAAAGAAGAAAGGAAGGAAGGAACAAGAAAGAGGAAAGGAAGCAGAATGAGCCCATGGCTGTGTTTGGCTGTGAGGCAATGGACGGGCTGGTTTAAATTTGTCAGTTGCTGGCTCAGATTCCCAGTGCCCTGCCTCTGAAGTGTGTTCCTGTTGAGTTTTAAAAGGGAATGAAATTAGGTCTTCACATAGGACCTTTCACAGTTTTATTTCCTTGGGTGTTCCTGAATGGCACACCAGGGTGGAAAGCAGCGCTGTGTGCGTTTGACCCTGCGAGAAGCCACCAGGCCCTGAAGAAGAAATTACTCACCGCCTCTGTGCTATTAGTTGAAACACATCTAAAGTCTGGCCACGCAGATGTTAATCATGAGCATTGGGAGGCTTTAAAATACATAATGAAATGTAGTTCAACTGTCTACATGTCTTCTATGAAGAAGTTTTTCTGGTCTCATCTTTTCTCCATGGTTTCTCTACTGTCTTCTCTAGCTATTCCCTTGAGGACACTCTGGGTCTGCACTTTACATTGCCTTTGACTCTCTTGGAAGAAGAGAGAAGGGTCCTGAGAAGTTTGGTGGTTCTTACTTTTCTGTTTTCCCTGGAAAGGTCCAAGAATTGTGGGTCTGACTGACCAGGCTCACCCTCACCCATCCTCCAGAAAGCTCCCTACCCCACAAGAGGAAATGCAAATAAACTAGCAGCCACTACGCCTATAAACCAGACACATGGAGCAGTACTCTTCTCCCTCATCAGATGCTTCCACCAGTGCTGACTATGCCAGTAATAGTGACATAGCTAACGCAGCTTTCATCATCCCTGGAGAGGACTGCAGAGTCCCATGAAGAACATCTCTGCCAACAAGCTTGGGATCACATGTGAAGACTGTTATGAAGTTTCCCCTTTCCTTGAGAATGAACAAACAGGAAGCCAGCGGGTGGAAGATGTGCCCAGGACCACTCGCTCCATAACAAAACCACACAAACCTAGAACCCTGGTCTGTGGATTCCCTACCTTTCGCCCTTTCAGCTGATCTAACAACTGGAAGGCTGAAAGCCAGGAAAAAATGAACTCTATTTACCCTTGATCCAGAGGCAGTTAGCATCTCATTACGGTTCTTGAGGGAACTGGAAATCTGAGTGCATTTCAAAGGATGGAATGGTCCGTTAATCATGGAAACCGATAATATACATTCATTTGACCAATTTTTTTTTTCAGAGGCAATACTAAATATCCACTATTTTCTATTACATTGCTAATCTCTGTTTCAGAGATGAATAAAGAAAGGAAAGGAGGAGGGAAGAGAGAGTAAGAAAGAGAGAGGGAGAAAGAAGAAAGGAAGGAAGGAACAAGAAAGAGGAAAGGAAGCAGAATGAGCCCATGGCTGTGTTTGGCTGTGAGGCAATGGACGGGCTGGTTTAAATTTGTCAGTTGCTGGCTCAGATTCCCAGTGCCCTGCCTCTGAAGTGTGTTCCTGTTGAGTTTTAAAAGGGAATGAAATTAGGTCTTCACATAGGACCTTTCACAGTTTTATTTCCTTGGGTGTTCCTGAATGGCACACCAGGGTGGAAAGCAGCGCTGTGTGCGTTTGACCCTGCGAGAAGCCACCAGGCCCTGAAGAAGAAATTACTCACCGCCTCTGTGCTATTAGTTGAAACACATCTAAAGTCTGGCCACGCAGATGTTAATCATGAGCATTGGGAGGCTTTAAAATACATTAGGAAAGAAAATTTAGGTTGCCTTACTGCTGATTTATCTGAATCTTTTTTTTTTTTTTCAATGAGAAAGGCATTAGGCAGGGTTAGGAGGTGACATGTCCCAAGGTCACACACCAAGTCACGAAAAGATCAGAGATGAGGTGACCACCCCTGCTTCTCAGCTGAGTTCTACAGAGCCCTTCGACACTGTCACCGTGGAGGATGTCAGGGGCCCTGTGGGCAAAGCAGCGCTCGGTCCTCACTCTTTCACTGCTTCCGGTGTAAAAGGACGATCTGTACAGTCTTCCGTGTTAACCCTCATTTCTAAGGATGGTGACCCTTCCAGGGCCACGCTGCTGCTTTCCCAGGCTCTGCCCTTCCCTCTCCGTTCATGATGGCTGCGATGTCTTCTGTCTTCCTGAGACTTTCTTTAGAGTGACGCTTACTGGGTCCCTGAAAAGTCTCTTTCTTTTAAACACAAGAGACTGAGGCCATGCTTGCGTTCTAGTACTTTCTTGGGACTTTCACCCCAAAGGATGGTGGGGGAAGGGAAGTGACAGAGGCGAGGCAGGCACAAGGATAAATTACCGTGCTATCTCCAGCTCGAGGAAGGCGACTCTGGAGGTGTGTAGGCCCACTATGTGTCAGAACAATTCAGGGCTGAGTGGAGAGAGAGGGAAAGCTGCTGGTCTGTTTAGTCTTCACTTAGGCTGTGTCTCACTGGTCAGAATGTTCTCCAAAGCTGATTCTCCAGCATTTTCAGTCAGCAGCGTCTGGCCCTCCGGAGATGCCGTCAGAAGCCCGCACGTCTATCGGGTCACGGCGCCCGAATGGGCTGGAGGCTGCGGCTGCCGGAGCCTGCGCTGTAGGGGAGGCTGACTGAGGCCACGCAGAAGCCTGTCCTCACCCCTGGGGAAGGCTCAGACCAGTGCTGAGAGACGAGGAGACGCACAAATCCAAGAAACACTAGCTCAGGTGATTGTCTCAACCAAACTGAAGATGTGCAACTGTAATTAGAGCACTCTGCATATCATGGATGGAGAAGGTCAAAGCCCTTAACTTACGGAGGGGCCTTGAGTAATCATCTCATTTGAGTCCAATGCTTTGCTGAAATATATCACGTGTTTATCAACCCTTCTCCCTTCCTATTTGGCTATCACCCTGCCCTCTGATTCTCTCCTCCTCCTTTCTCCCTCTTATATATTCCTGTCTCTTCAGATAAAAGCACTTGACCTTAGTTACCAAAGATGGATTGATATTCCCCACACTCCCATTGCCAAAACAAAGCAAATGTTTGAAGACAAGAGTGACGGTAGGTTTTAGGGCGCCTTAAAAATGAAGCTTAGGAGCTTGGCCATTACCTTCTCTAGTGGGAAGTGAGAACAATGCTCACTCCATTCCTCATAATATAGACCCTTTCTTTTCTTTCCTCTAACTCAAGTCTTACCCATTTTCAAGACAAACCTAAGTTTATCACCTCTTTGTTTCACCCATGCTTCTGCTTATGAGATGGTCTGCAGGTATGGACGTATGTCTCACTGCACGCTCAGTCATAGCTGACTCTTTGTGACCCATGGACTGTAGCCTGCCAGGCTCCTCTGTCCATGGGATTTTTCAGGCAAGAATACTGTAGTCTGTTGTTATTCCCTCCCCCAGAGGATCTGTCTGACCCGGAGATCAATCCAAACCCGAGAATCTAACATTTCCGACACTGGTAGGCAGATTCTTTACCCTTAGTGCCTCCTGGGAAGCCCTTGTAGATTTGGGGCATCTCCTCAATTCTTGGCACAGAGGAAGTTTCCGGGTGCTATTTAAGTCTGGCAAGAACTGTTAAAAAGAGAGCATGACAGTATCCTGTGAAAAGTTCTGGGACGTGGGGGGATACCAGGTGCCCGCAGGAAGGGCCCCAGAACTGTCTGGGAAATGATCTAGCAAGGCTCCTCAGGAAAAATGGCACTGAGTGTAAGGAATGAAGGGTAAGAAAGGGTTAAACTAGACTGCTAGAGAGGAAGCTCTGTGTAATGGCTCGGAGGCAAGAGAGCACAGTGCTTCTGGGACTCCAGTAGGAAGGGACCGACTGAAATCCTCAGAGCACGGGAGGTGTGGGAGCCAGGCTCCTAAAGGGGCCTTTGGTGACTCTAGGCCCCTGGCATTTTTATACTCTTGTGTAGCTTCCTCCTGCATTAAGCAGGGTGAATCTGTGTCATCAGAAAGACATTTTGAAAATGATGGTGTGTGAAATTCAAGGCCAAGTCAAAAAGATGTTACAGTTTGCACTATTCCCTTTCTTGGATCACTCAGTCTCAGGAATGCCAAGTGCCATGTCATGAGGACACTCAAGTGGTCCCGTGGAGAGGACCACATAGAGAAGAACTGAGAACTGCCAGCAGCGAGCCTCCCCTTGCCAGGTGTGTGAGTCAGCCCCATTGGAGAAGATCTTCCAATTCCAGTCCAGCCTTAGATAACTGCAATCCTGGATGGCATCCTGACTACCAACCTCACAAGAATCCCAAGCCAGAGCTCCCCAGCTGAGCTCTGTGAGAAACTGTGTGAGATAATAAGCACTAATCATTATAAGGCCCTAGACTTGGGGGCAGTTTGCTGCATGCACTAGAGAATGGATACAAGAGGAAAGGGGGTGTGCGCTAAGAATGGGGAAGCGGGCCAGAGTCAAATCACACAGGGAATTATAGGGCCCTTTAAGATGATGGAACTTGAGAGCAGCAGAAAGTCTCCAGTGAGCTTGAAGCTGAGGAGTGAAGTCATCAGGTGTATGATTCTATGGACTCTGAGATCAACTTCATGCTTAAATTTGTCTTTCTTATATGGCACTGAGTACAATACTTTTGCATTAAGTATGACAGGTGAACATTTCAACTGGAGAATGATAGATTAGAGACAGTATAAGATCTCTTGGCTTCCCTTGTGGCTCTGTTGGTGAAGAATCTGCCTGCAATGAGGGAGACCCAAGTTCGATCCCTGAGTCAGAAAAATCCCCTGGAAAAGGGCATGGCTAACCACTCCGGTATTCTTGCCTGGAGAATTCCATGGACAGAGGAGCCTGGCAGGCTACAGTCCATGGGATTACAAAGAGGCAGACACAACTGAGCAATTCACACACGCACACAGGATCTCTCTGTAGCATCAAGAAAGGGAGGAGGAGCTCTGGTTCCCAGAACAAGTGAAATGGATGGAATGCAACCTCAACATGCCCCCACTCCCCACGAAACCCATACTTACGCATGAGTGAAGGGCAATGCCTGCTGCCAAGTGTGTTCAATGCAGTCTCTTTACAGTGTGGGTGCGGAACAGGCAGGAGAAACCTCTGCCTAACAGACATACCATAATGTAACATGATTTTTTCCAAATACACGTATATTCTTGGTGTGGGAGTTGGAGCGATGATTTGACCCCAAAATGTGTGAAATAAAACTATAGAATCATAAGGTCCTAGAGTAATAAAGAGACAGTAGAAGTATTTTAGTACAACTTCCAACTCAACGTTGGATTCATCTATAGCAAGATTAAAAATAGCACTTACAATTTATTGAGAACTAATGGCTAGGTACTCTGCTGAAACCTTCCATGACATAATTTGATTCATTGCTGAAGCACATCTGAGAGGTAGCTGCTGTTTTCACTTTTTAAATAAATAACCAAGCCGAAGTTTAGAAAACCTAGGTCAGTGCTTCTCAGACTCTAGAGTGCCTATGAATGGCCTGAAGACTTTGTAAAATACAGCTTCAGACTCTATGTCTAGCGTGGAGCCAAGTTTCGCATTTTTAAAATTGGAGGATAACTGCTTTACAGTAATGTGTTGACTCCTGCTGTACAACAATGTGAATCAGCCGTACGTTTACTTATATCCCCTCCCTGTTGAGCCTTCTTCCTACCTCCCCCCATCTCGCTCCTCCAGGGTATCACCTCACACTGGTCAGAATGGCCATCATCAAGAAACCTACAAAGGGTAAATGCGGGAGAGGATGTGGAGAAAGAAGTCCCCTGCACTGCTGGTAGGTAAGAGTACAAATCGATTTAGCCACTATGGAAAACAGTATGCAGATTCCTTTAAAAACTAGGAATAAAACCACCATATGATCAAGTTTCTGCATTTCTAATAAGCTCCCATGTGATGCTAGCACAGCGCAAAGGTAAAGAATTCAAGTCTCAAGGCTGGGATGTGGCAGGTCGAAAACCTCTTCTGTCTGGCTTCAAAGATTGGGCCCTTAACACACTAACAACCCCTTCTCCTTCACACTGAAGTGGTGGCTGTCCAGTCTCTATTTGAACGCTTCTACTTATTCGGAGTCCTCCCTGGTGGCTTTGGAGGAGGAAATGGCAACCCACTCCAGGATCCTCGCCTGCAGAATTATATGCACAGAGGAGCCTGGGGTTGCAAAGGATTGAACACAACTTAGCAACCAAGCCCCCACACACTTCATAAGGTGGTTCTCCGTTGCAACTTTGAATACTAGCTGTAAAGTAAAAGTTTTTTTCTTATGTGGAGGCAAATCCTGTGCCTCAGTGGAACCTCAGTGGATCACTTGCTAAACCATTATTAAAGACGCACTTTCTCTAGGATTGAATTATTCCTTTGAGTGCTCCATTCTTCAGGGGGCAGTGGAGAGAAGGAGGGGAGAAGCTAGATATCAACACACCTCCTGAACCCATAACATTAGTTAATGAATGATTGGGTAAGTGGTGGGAGACAGAGGTGCAGTGTTCTCGAACAAGTTAAAGCATTTACTAATCTGCATTTAAATGTGTGTGTGTGTGTGTGTGTGTGTGTGTGTGTGTGTGTGCGCTTAGCTGTGTCCTCCTCTTTGTGACTCCATGGACTATAGTCTGCCAGGATCCTCTGTCCATGGAATTCTCTGGGCAAGAGAATGGGTTGCCATTTCCTTCTCCAGGGGATCTTCCTTACCCAGGGATCTAACCCACATCTCTTGTGTCTCCTGCATTTGCAGGCACATTCTTTACCTTTGTGCCTCCTGAGAAGCCCTTTCCAAAACTAAAGCAATGGTAATGTAGAAGAAGGAGCCAATTGTAATCACGATTAACTTCCCCTTTTCACACTGTGTCCAGTCACTAATAGAGATATGGTCATAGGCATGTTGATAAATAAAATACGTATTGAACCATATTAATTACTCACCATAAAAATGAACCCTATTGATGAATTTAGCCCACTCTCGCTCTCATTCATATGCACCAAGGCATAACAAGTTGCCCATTAGGAGATGAGTCAGAGCTGTGGTGGACTGAATTCACAAGCTATGAGTAGTGAGAATAACTTTCCTATAAACTGGCTGTAGGCTCTCAAATACTAAGCTAAATCATTTAGTCTCCAAAAGAACACAGTAGTATGTAAAAAAGACATTGAGCCAGGAGTCAGAAAACCTGAGTTCTAAAATTAACTTTATAGCCAATTTACTTATGTCACCATCTAACTTGCAAAAAGAGAGCCTGGGAAGGGATCAGACCAAACATTCATTCCTCTTCTCAATCAGAAATTCTAGGCATTATCTTCAGAGAGTGCAAGTGAAACTTCAGGTTCCAAAGATGTGTGTTAAGTTGCTTCTGTTGTGTCTGACTCTTTGTGACCCCATGGACTGTAGGCTGCCAGGGTCCTCTGTCCCTGGGAGGAATGGACAGCCTCTTCTCTCCAGGCAAGAATACTGGGCTGCCATGCCCTCTTCCAGGGGATCTTCCAACCCAGAGATCAAACCCACTTCTCGTATGTCTCCTGCATTACCAGACAGGTTCTTTACCACTAGCGCCACCTGGGAAGTCACAGGCCCTAAGTACCTCAAAGCCAAGAACCAAACTGCCAATTACTTTTCTTCTTTTTCTAACAACAGCAGAAGGAAGAAGAAGAAGAAGAAAAAGTCAAGGATGTTAGAAAAAGAAACAGGGATGTAGAAAAGAATTCTAATGTGTTACTCTCTTTTTCAGGACAGGTCATATTCTCAAAAGCCAGCTGAAATGAAAGAACTGCAGACGGACGGTGGCAAGTCATACCACCTTGCCACTCAGTTCAGAATGTACTGCATTAATAGACACTTGGAAACCTCTCTCATGTCCATATCCTCGACTCACAAATGGGAATTATGAGGTCTTTGACATCCTGCTGATATTAGATTGTTTCTTGATGTTCTTTGGGGAAATTTCTTTAAGTGCCTCTACCCTCAGCTGAAATGATATCTTATAATTTTTTCCATCAATAATCTTTAGTGACTTGTAGAAGATGGGCCCTGAAAACATTGCCATCTACCATAGGGAGACCAAGTTTCCATTTAGATGATGAACCACAAGAATTTTAGAAGCTATGGGCCAATTTTTATGGAGGTTTCTTGTTAATATTACTCATGATATATTTTCCCCCCATTACTCCAAAGCCATATCCTTTTCAATGACTGGAAAGAGTGTGTATTGTCTGAGTTCAGTGTCTATAAAGGCCGAGGCTTGGGGAAAATGAGGCTTCTTGGGTGTGGAGTCAGCACCAAGAAAGTGTTCCAATTATAGAATTGCAGAATCAAAAATGTAATAGTGCCAATCATTTTAAAATCGGATTTGAGAGAGTGTAGGGCAAGAAGCAAGGAGGACCTAGTGTTTATCGACACCAGCTGTGTGCCAAATGCACGCTATTACCTTTATTCATATTTACCTAAGTCCTAAGAGGGAGCTATTCTCTGCTGTCCAAGTAAGGAAATTAAGTGAGTCTGCAAGAGTTTAAATAACATGTCCATGTTCACATAGCTAGTGAGTTGCAGAGACCCAGTGGCTCCAGCAGGCCTTTTGAGATTTGGAGTCTAACCCTTTTCAACGTTCCTGGCTCTGTTGCTTGTTTGCTAAGTTATCCTGGATGAATGACTTAACCCATGGAGCCTCCACTTCTTCGTCTATAAAAGAAGGCGTGGAGGGTGCTTGGGACACTTTTCCCCAGAGGGAACAGAGTCCTTAGCAACAAATGAGCACACTAAAAACTAAACACTAAAGTTGTCAACATCGTCATTATCGTAGCCTGCTGCCTCTTTTCAACAAGTAAATACATAAATAAAATATTAGAGTCATGAGAAGGCAGAGGAGGTGGAAGGCGAGGGAGAAGAAGAAATACAAGGCTATTTTCTCCCTGGGTTGCATGCTGACGTGTGTTTTGACTCTGCAGGCATGAAGGTGATGCTTTAAGTCTCCACCATGTGCTCCCGACCGTAGTCAGGATGAATGGGGGCAACATTCATAAATAAAATCCCGCGTTTTCTTCTTTTGCTCTCCCTCCAGGTCTCTCCCCTCCTCATTTCTTACCCTGACTTCTTGTCTATTTTTAGGTGAAAGTGAAAGTGTTAGTTGCTCAGTTGTGCCCAACTCTGCCTCTCTATGGACTGTAGCCCTCCAGGCTTCTCTGTCCATGGAATTCTCTAGGCAAGAGTGCTGGGGTGGGTAGCCATTGCCTGCTCCAGGGGACCTTCCCGACCCATATGAAGCCTCCTTATCCTCTCTTATCTCTGGATGAATCCTCCTCTTGCAAGGTGGGCTGTGCTGCTGTGCGGTGCTTAGTCCTCCTGTTATGTCCGACTCTTTGTGACCCCACGGACTGCAGCCCACCAGGCTCCTCTGTTCATGAGGATTCTCCAGGCAAGAATACTGGAGTGGGTTTCCATGCCCTCCTCCAGGGGATTTTCCCAAACCATCAGGGATGGAACCCAGGTCTCCCGCATTGCAGTTGGATTCTTTACCATCTGAACCACCAAGGTTCAGAAGCCCGAGTTGGGCTGCAGAGATAAGGAAGAAGTGGTCATAATATTGGACGTAACTGGTCAGATTTATGAGCAAGGGGAGCTGAGAGAAAATGCCAAGAAATGCATAGTTTGTACAGTTACCCAGAATTACCCAAATTTAGCTTTCTAAACTGCCAGTGTTGAGTAGAACTGTGAGTTATTTTCTGAAAACTAATACAGATTGCATAGGAAGATCCTTAGGAATCAGCTAGAATCCTTGGTCCAGTTTCAGTTCAGTTCAGTGCAGTTTAGTCGCTCAGTCGTGTCCGACTCTTTGCGACCCCATGAATCGCAGCACGCCAGGCCTCCCTGTTCATCACCATCTCTGAGTTCACTCAGAATCACATCCATTGAGTCCATGATGCCATCCAGCCATCTCATCCTCTGTCGTCCCCTTCTCCTCCTGCCCCCAATCCCTCCCAGCATCAGAGTCTTTTCCAATGAGTCAACTCTTCGCATGAGGTGGCCAAAGTACTGGAGTTTCAGCTTTACCATCAGTCCTTCCAAAGAAATCCCAGGGTTGATCTCCTTCAGAATGGACTGGTTGGATGTCCTTGCAGTCCAAGGGACTCTCAAGAGTACTCTTCAACACCACAGTTCAAAAGCATCAATTCTTCGGTGCTCAGCGTTCTTCACAGTACAATTCTCACATCCATACATGACCACAGGAAAAACCATAGCCTTGACTAGACGGACCTTTGTTGGCAAAGTAATGTCTCTGTTTTTGAATATGCTATCTAGGTTGGTCATAACTTTTCTTCCAAGGAGTAAGCGTCTTTTAATTTCATGGCTGCAGTCACCATCTGCAGTGATTTTTGGAGCCCCCCAAAATAAATTTTGACACTGTTTCCCCTTCTATTTCCCATGAAGTGATGGGACCGAATGCCATGATCTTCGTTTTCTGAATGTTGAGCTTTCAGCCAACTTTTTCACTCTCCTCTTTCACTTTCATCAAGAGGCCCTTTAGCTCCTCTTCACTTTCTGCCATAAGGGTGGTGTCATCTGCATATCTGAGGTTATTGATATTTCTCCCAGCAATCTTGATTCCAGCTTGTGTTTCTTCCAGCCCAGCGTTTCTCATGATGTACTCTGCATATAAGTTAAATAAGCACAAGGAAATTGAGGCACAAGGACAAGGGGTGGAGACGAAGATCATCCTAGCTGTCAGTCTCTCTGAGACACTCTGGCCCTCCAGCCGTTTCTTATCTCCTGTTTGGAAATATATCCGAGTGATTGCAAGTATTTTGACTTTTATTTTTGCTTTGTCCTCCTTAATCCCAGGTTCCT
>SJYC01098769.1:0-93217 GCA_006408675.1 Madoqua kirkii | reverse complement strand
AACAATATACAGCCTTGACATACTCCTTTTCCTATTTGATACCAGTCTGTTGTTCCATGTCCAGTTCTAACTGTTGTTTCCTGACCTGCATACAGATTTCTCAAGAGGCAGGTCAGGTGGTCTAGTATTCCCATCTCTTTCAGAATTTTCCAAAATTTATTGTGATCCACACAGTCAAAGTCTTTGGCACAGTCAATAAAGCAGAAATAGATGTTTTTCTGGAACTCTCTTGCTTTTTCCATGATCCAATGGATGTTGGCAATTTGATCTCTGGTTCCTCTGCCTTTTCTAAAACCAGCTTGAACATCAGGGAGTTCACGGTTCACGTATTGCTGAAGCCTGGCTTGGAGAATTTTGAGCATTACTTTACTAGCTGATTAGCAGGATGAATTTTTAACAAATATTTAACTTCTCTTAGCCACAGTTTTCTCATCATAAAAGGGCAATTTAAAAGGAAAATCAGTTTTACTTACATCATATTTTGTTGTAAAGATCAAAAAATAAAATCAATTTGCAAAAGACTGTGGGTCCACCAAGCTCCTCTGTCTATAGAATTCTCCAGGCAAGAATACTGGAGTGGGTTGCCATGCCCGCCTCCAGGGGATCTTCTCAACCCAGGAATCAAACCCAGGTCTCCCGCATTGCAGGTGGATTCTTTATCATCTGAGCCACCAAGGAAACCCTATAAAATAACACTAGATGTAGCCATTTCAGTCAAGATTCCTAGAGAAAGAAAATGGTGTACTATGTTAGATTGGAGGAGAGTTTATTTGCAAAGGGCTATTTTGAAAGGGCAAACAGGGTCGAGGAGCAAAACAGCTCTCCAGAGTGAGTAAGGTCAGAGGAGCTGTCACCACATCCAGGCCCAAAGGAATAAGAAGTGTGAGTCACTGTAGGATAAGAATCGGGAAGAAAGAAAGTCCTATGGGCTACAGAAGGCTGCCTTTGGGCAACATAGCTAAGGAAGCCCACGAAATACCTCTGTCATATTTCTTCTTTCCAGTTTCCAAGGTCCACTGGCCAGTGAAGCAAGGGAATGTGTTAGTCACTCACTCATGTTCGACTCTTTGTGACCCCATGGACTGTAGCCTGCCAGGCTTCTCTGTCCATGGGATTCTCCAGGCAACAATACTGGAGTGGATCGCCATGCCCTTCTCCAGGGGATCTTCCCAACCCAGGGATTGAACCTGCGTCTCCTTACATTACAGGCAGATTCTTTACCACCTGAGCTACCAGGGAAACCCCACTGGCCAGAGCCAACGAGAATTCAGAGAAGGAGAGGTCTTGGTTGATGTGACCCATCTAGGTCAGCCTCTGGAACCAGTGACTGGGATGGAGAGGGTATCTGTCCCCAAATCAGTGTTTATCTATTAGTTAGCTTTAGTAGTGAATGTGAGCTTGTTAGACATCAAAGTCCTATGTACCCAGCAATGTGACACTTTACTGAGCACCCCACAGATTTTGATGCACATGACCGATGGACTACATTTTGAGAAGGCTGAAGTAGGTAGCTTAGTTTTCTAGATAGATTAATAAGTTATTTCAAAGAACTTAAAAAGATCTTGTGATGGGGGCATCTTAGGAGTAAGATCAAAGTAACCCACTAGGAAAGAAAGCATTTGATCCACTTCCCCACTGATCTGTATACCTTGAAAACTGAGGTGTGAGTCTTAGGAGTTGCATTTTTTCTAGGACTCTTGCCTTGGCACAGTTCAAAGGGGCTCTAAGATCACCCTTTACCTGTAATGAGACCTAAATCAGGTAAGAAAAGAGAGTCTGGCTAAAACATATTTCCTTGCACTTTTGTTTAAGGAAATGATGCAGAATGTCACTCCATAGAGAAGGGTTCAGGTTTTTTACAGTATCCTGTTGCACTGGAAATCACTGCGCTTTTTCTATCTTTGTATCTCTAGTACCAGCACATAGGATAGATGATAAATGCTCAGTAAATGTCCTTACATTTACATGCCATTTTTTTAGTGGACAGAAAGAGGAAATGAATGTAATTTAAATGTATGTTGTAAGTCTAGTGTGTGTTACAAAGGCATGGCATGTGCAAGCATGCTCAATCATGTCTGACTCTGTGTGACCCTGTAGCCCACCAGGCTCCTCTGTCCATGGGATTCTCCAGGCAAGAATACTGGAGTGGGTTGCCATTTCCTTCTCCAGGGGATCTTCCTGACCCAGGGGTTGAATCTATGTCTCCTGTGTCTCCTGCATTAAAGGCGGATGCCTTACAGCTGAGCCACCTGGGAAGCCCATGTGTTACCAAAAAAAAAAAAAAAAAAAAGCCAAAAATCTTTCTTTTAAACTTCCATTTAAAACCAAACCCTACAAAAGTTCAAACAAGTGTTGAAGACTGCATGCAGTTGCAACACTTTCCCAACATACTGAGCGGGTCTCTGGGAGAGAGAAGCCTGCAAATCTGTCACTCCTCTCAGGCTCCCACCTACTGTTTTGCACATCTGTGTCGTTGTTATTCAAAGTAACTGAATTTTTAAAGAAATGATTATCTTGTGAAGACAACGCTACCTTGGAAATGTAGGCTTCTCTTTTTAAGAGTCTTTGAGCATTTCAGTCATAGACCTGCTTTCCTATGTGTGTAACTCAAAAGCCAAATCTTAGCAACTAGATTATAGAACTCGAGCCTAAGAGTAAATTTATTTCACTCTGGTGTACACTGCCCATGGCACACCTGTTCCCTGCGGAAGATATTAAGCATTTTGTGCACACCTACACATATTCTTGGGGCAGGAATCACAGCTGTTTGTAATTTAACTGTAGCTGTAATCCCAAGTGTGAAATAGAACTGAAACAGTCAGTTATGAAACCTTAAAATAAAGACTCATGCAGATGACCTTTTTGTGGTAAAGTCTCAAAAGTGTAAAATAAAGAACGAGGTAGTTATTCAATAATTTCCAAAAGGAATGAGCACAATTGAATTATTTTCTGAAGATGAATAATATTTTCAAGATTTCTTCCACAGTATGGGCTGATTCATGTCAATGTATGGCAAAACCCACCACAGTATTGTAAAGTAATTAGCCCCCAATTAAAATAAATTAATTATTTAAAAAACAGATTTCTTCCACAGAATGAAACAGCCTGTCACCACAGGAAATCTCTTCACTGCACCTTTGTTCCTACTTCTAAATCAGTCCTAAGACAATTATTCATTTCTGGAATTTTAAATACACTCATTTAGCCTGACCTTCTTAGCCAGTGAAAGTTAAGTTCTTTGTTCGCTGAAGGAAAATGACCCAAATACCATTAAGTCATTATCTTAAACTCTCAGAGTTGACTAATGTTTATTACCTACTAACTGTCTTCTGATGGTTTCTGTGTTAGTTTGGTTGCTTTCAGCTTCAAGTAGAAGCTTGAAGACCCAACTCAAATGGCTTAAAGAATAAAAGGATTTCTTTTCTCTCATCACAAGGAGTCCTAAACAAGGGAGTTTCTGGGACTGATACTCAAAAGTTAAAATCGTATTATAAAAGGCCCAAGTTCATCCCATATTTTTACTCTTTCATCTGAATTTCCAGACTGAATAAAGGACAGTGTATTAGGGTTCTCCAAGAAATAGAACCAGAAGGTTAGCTAGCTAGCTAGAGAAATTTCAAATAATTGTTTTCCATGATTGTAGTAGCTGGAAAGTTTGGAAGCTCTCAGGCAGGAGCTGATGCTGCAAGCTTGAGGCAGAATTTCCTCTTCCTTGGGGAATCAGTTCTGCTCTTGGGATCTTTCAACTGATTGGAAAAATCACTCAGATTATCTAACATAACTTGCTTTATCTAAAATAAATCGATGGTAGATAGTTACCATATCCGTTGTACTTTCACAGCAACACCTAGATGAGTGTTTAACTGAATAACTTGCTACTACAGCCTAGCCACATTTACACATAAAACTATCACAGACAGCTTCTTCCCTGTGCAACTCTTAAGAGCAAAAAAACCTTTTACAGAACCTCTCCCCACCAACAGGCTTCCTTTCAATTTCCATTGGCCAGTGCTAAGATGGAAAGATAGAAAGATGAAAACAATCCTTTGCAAGGGAAACGAAATCAACATTGCTTTAAACCAATTGGGTTTCAGCTGTGCCATGTGGGCCAAGAGTAGTTATTAAAACTAAATTTTGGGGGTTGTACCTTGTGGAAGAAGGGAAACATTGTTGGTGGATGGGCACATGGAACTCAGGAGGAGGTCAATAAATACTTGAAAAAATCAATAAATGAATGTAATGCCTACAGAGGATAATGAGTTCCAATTGTCATTCAAGAAACAACTTTAGCAGATAAACAGTATATGTGCTATATGCATGACATATGACTCTTGTTTGTGTGAAATCACACTCAAATCTTTGCCACACAATGTCAGGGATGATCACTCATAAATACTAAATGACTATAAACTACAATCATGGGAATGAATTGAAAAAAGAAAGGCAGAGAAATTACTATTCTATGTTTATAATCTATTTAATTTAGGACTTTAAATGCAAAAGCTTCCATGTTGGTTTACCTTAATTCCTAACTCTAGAACACACACCAAGATACAGTTTTTTGATAAATAAGACTATAAGACTACAATCTAGAGAAATTTCCTAGAAAATCAGAAAAGCTCATGTGGGGACTATGCATTTTTCCAGATATCAAGGTACACTCACGGGGGGGAAAAATGAAAACTTCATATTGCATTTGTTAAGTGTTTTTATGTTTAATTTTCTAGTCAGGGCTTCTTTGGGCCAAGAGTCTGAGTTGATATCACATGTAATATAGGAATAAATTGAGATATGTTCAAAATAATTGGGATACTGATTTACCCCCCCACACACACACACCTTAACACTACACCTAGTATCTACTATTTTCTCATGAAGTTAATAATTAGAGACTGTGCTGCATTCCTTTAATATTACTTTTTCGAGGTAAACACTCAGCTAGCCCAAAAGAAATTATTTCTAGTTATCTGGCTAAAATGCACCATTATGTATTAAAAATATTATCAGAAACTTGTGAGGAGTTCCTGTGCATAAGAGGAAGTCTGTGACTAATTTCTCCTTCTTAAGCATTTTTAAAACCACTTCCCTTCAACTTCCTCCTTTCTGTGTGGATGCTGGCCAATTTATTCCTATGTATTTGTCTTGTAATCCTGCAGAGTTCTTTACTCTTTTGAAGATTTAATTGGTTTCTTTCCATGCAAAATACGAAGAACAATAGTTTTCTTAAATGCCTTAGAAGGTTCTAGACTTCTGTTTCCAATGTCAATTTTTTCCACTAAAATGTGATATTCTTGGACTCAGAAATTATGTCATTCTCACCTTTATCCCTAGGTTTTCAATAAGTATTGGCTGGTTGAGGTAATGAAATAACTATGCCATATCAATGAAGATTCTGCCTCAGGTATTTTTAAAGCATTTCCTTCTACCAACTTGTGTTCTGACATTCACTTGAGCTTTTGCACTAGAACCATTTTTGTATTGTTCATGCTTCTTCTTCCCAGTGGAGTTGTGCTTCTTGAGAAGAATTTGGACCTTGGCTTTTGATCATCATGTCTTACTTTTAGCAAAGAGTGGTTTAGATATGGACAAGAGGCTAGGCGAGGCTTATGCAAGGCAGAAGGTTGCTAACAGTTATTTATTGATGATTATATTGATAATTGTTAGTGAGTCCCGCGTATTGCCTGTCATAGTATGGTGTGGTTATCTGAATAAAAATTTGAATATTTAACCAAGAAGACAAAGAGTCTCTTGGGAAAGCAGCAATTAGATATTTACTTCATCTAGACCAACTGAATATGGGAAGACCAATGGCAACTGAATCCATTTTATTCATGAAAAGGGTAAAACTTAAGGCCATGCACATTATTTCCATTACACCAAAACAAAGTAGATAGAAACAGTGACAGGTGACTATTTTTAAAATTGTGTGGTTTGAGGGAAAAAAAAAAAAAGCCTCTCTCCCTTTTGATTAGTGCAAATGTTTTCTGGAAGCTATTAAAATATGAAATGTCATTTTAGTAAGATTTGGGAGGGCTTCCCTGGTGGCTCAGTAGTAAAAAAGAATCCTCCTGCTAATGCAGGAGACATGAGTTCAATCCCTGATCCTGGAAGATCACACATGCTGTGGGGAAACTAATCCCATGTGTCACAACTATGGACACACCTATGCTCTAGAGCCTGGGAGCCACAGCTGCTCTGCAACAAGAAAAGCCACCAAAATGAGAAGCCTGTTGCCACACCAGGGAGTAGCCCCAGTTAGCCACAGCTAGCGAAAACCTGCGCAGCAATGAAGACCCAGCACAGCCCAAAATAAATCAATAGACAGATAAACAATGAAATTATTGTTAAGACCTGAGAGAGTGGCTGATGACCTGGGATAAAACTAGGACTTCACTCTTACTTTACTTGAGAAAGGCAATCCAGGACCAGAGCAGATAGTGAGAAGTGTGAGACATGGCAGTGAGATCACAGATAAAGAGTGAGGAAAACTCAAGAAGTAGATGTTCAAGGTAGGACTGTAAGCGGCCCAGGTTCAACATCTGGGCAACTAAAGAAAGAAAACAGGGTCATTAATGCTTCTTTCTTAAATTTGCTTCTCAAAATTTTGAGTATATAGAGGGGATTTAAAATTTTATTGAACTACAGTTGGCTTACGATACTATATTACCATCAGGTGTACAACATTGTTATCCATATGTCTATAGATAATGCACCAAAGTATATATACTATTATTGACTATATTCCCTGTGTTATGTCATCCTCATGACTTATTTATTTTATAAATTGTAGTTTGTACCTCTTAAACCTGTTTACCTGTCTTCTCCATCTCCCATTACACTTCCCCCATTGCAGACCCAGTTCCTCCATATTGGTGAGCCTGTTTCTATTTTGTTATAATAATTTATTTATTTTAATTTTTAGATTCCAATATAAATGATAACATACAGATTTGTCTTTGTCTGACTTATTTCACTAAGCATAGTGCCCTCCATCCAACCACTGATCCACTCATGTTGCAAATGGCAAAATTCTATCACTTTTTTTTGGACTGAGTAGTATTCCATTCCATGTGTGTGTGTGTGTGTGTGTAGATGTATATATATGAATCACATAGTAGTTCTGTTTTTAGTTTTTTGAGACACCTCCATGATGAATGGGTATATGTCTGAGGAAAAATGAAAGCGCCAGCTCAAAAAGATGCAGGCACCCTGATGTTCATAGCAGCATCATTTACAGTTGCCAAGATATGGAAGCAATCTAAGTGCCCGTCAACAGACGAATGGATAAAGAAGATGTAATATATAAGTGGTGCTGAGAGGAAAGGATGCTACATGTGAAAGAATGAAACTAGACCATTTTCTCACACCATATATAAACTCAAACTGAATCAAAGACTTAAATATAACAACTGAAGCCATGAAACTCCTTGATGAAAAAAAAGGGAATTTAATATTCTGAATTTAACTTCCCATTGGAGACCAAAAGGAATAGAGTGTTAAAATGGACTCATGTCCTTTTTGTGGGTGTGCAGGCTAAAGTACGGAAGGCAAGATGGAGGCTCTCAAGAGGCACTGTCATTACAAGAACTTATTTCTGAGACTTTTGAAAACTACTGAGATCTCCTTCTCATTTTCCAAATCTGAAGTAAGAAACTTTGAAAAACTGCAGTGCTAACAGGCCCAGGAATATTGTTCAATTTACCAGACATCAAGGAACAGTAGACATTTTTCTAGTAGTGTATTATCATGCAGAGAAGTTTAAACTATTTGACTTCCCTAAACACTGAGAACAGGGGTTTGCAATTGGGTGATAGGAAGTGGGCCCTGAGCTGGGGAGGGAGAACAGAGCGTCGCCTGGCTTTTTCTAGATTCCATGGGATTTGGAGTTCTTATCTCTACCTTCAGATTTCCACCTGTAGTGTGAAATTATGAGTCTCCAAAGATGAGGTTAAGGTAATTTTGCCCCTTAAAATAAAGGCCACAAGTCTCTCTCTAGGCATTATATAGTATTCTTCTGTTGGGGGCACTTGAGATGATATGTGTGAGCATGCCTTATAAACCGGAAAGTTTATCTAGAATCTAGATAAAAGTTTTGTAGCTACTGCATGGTTTAATGAAGCTTTGCAATGAAAGGAGAACTGTGATTGTAACTGAACTGCAATTCTCAGTCTGGAGCCCACTTTCAATTAGGTTTATAGTTTCATCAATTTCCTATTTAATTGTTTTAAGTCATCCAAGTGTCAGGCAATGTTCTTGTATTCTTTCTTTCATTAAGCAGTAGAACAAATACTTAAGTTTAATGTAAAAGTTGACATAGAGAAAATGTTTTTGTATTTAGGACATTAAAAGACAGATATTTGGAGAAATGCTGTTGAAACATTTTGGATTCTGGCTAAGTGCATGGCTTCACCAGCTGTCCTCCTAGTTTGTCTCTCTCTGCTTCCTCCCTTCTTCAAGAGCCTGTATTGAAGTTTTCCTCACTGATGTTGGTTGGTCCAGTGGCTCCATGTGTTGGATGTCTAGAGAGGGTTCTGTCACTTTATTTTTAGACTCATAGTGACTTTAAAAATTAAGAAATTATCCTAATAGGTTAGCAAAATTATGGCATATTTTTTAAAATGATGTCTGCTTACTCATACTTGCCTTCTCTGCTGCTGCTAAGTCGTGTCCGACTCTATCAATTTACCAGACATCAAGGAAACAGTAGACATTTTTCTAGTAGTGTATTATCATGCAGAGAAGTTTAAACTATTTGACTTCCCTAAACACTGAGAACAGGGGTTTGCCATTGGGTGATAGGAAGTGGGCCCTGAGCTGGGGAGGGAGAACAGAGCGTCGCCTGGCTTTTTCTAGATTCCATGGGATTTGGAGTTCTTATCTCTACCTTCAGATTTCCACCTGTAGTGTGAAATTATGAGTCTCCAAAGATGAGGTTAAGGTAATTTTGCCCCTTAAAATAAAGGCCACAAGTCTCTCTCTAGGCATTATATAGTATTCTTCTGTTGGGGGCACTTGAGATGATATGTGTGAGCATGCTTTATAAACCGGAAAGTTTATCTAGAATCTAGATAAAAGTTTTGTAGCTACTGCATGGTTTAATGAAGCTTTGCAATGAAAGGAGAACTGTGATTGTAACTGAATTGCAATTCTCAGTCTGGAGCCCACTTTCAATTAGGTTTATAGTTTCATCAATTTCCTATTTAATTGTTTTAAGTCATCCAAGTGTCAGGCAATGTTCTTGTATTCTTTCTTTCATTAAGCAGTAGAACAAATACTTAAGTTTAATGTAAAAGTTGACATAGAGAAAATATTTTTGTATTTAGGACATTAAAAGACAGATATTTGGAGAAATGCTGTTGAAACATTTTGGATTCTGGCTAAGTGCATGGCTTCACCAGCTGTCCTCCTAGTTTGTCTCTCTCTGCTTCCTCGCTTCTTCAAGAGCCTGTATTGAAGTTTTCCTCACTGATGTTGGTTGGTCCAGTGGCTCCATGTGTTGGATGTCTAGAGAGGGTTCTGTCACTTTATTTTTAGACTCATAGTGACTTTAAAAATTAAGAAATTATCCTAATAGGTTAGCAAAATTATGGCATATTTTTTAAAATGATGTCTGCCTACTCATACTTGCCTTCTCTGCTGCTGCTAAGTCGTGTCCGACTCTATGCGACCCCATAGACAGCAGCCCACCAGGCTCCTCCGTCCCTGGGATTCTCCAGGCAAGAACACTGGAGTGGGTTGCCATTTTCTTCTCCAATGCATGAAAGTGAAAAGTGAAAGTGAAGTCACTTAGTCGTGTCTGACCCTCAGTGACCCCATGGATTGCAGCCTTCCAAGCTCCTCTGTCCATGGGATTTTCCAGGCAAGAGTACTGGAGTGGGGTGCCATTGCCTTCTCCTATTCATACTTAGATGTAGGTTATTTTTAGTTTTATTTCTGTATGCAGATTTGCTTAACAATCACTGAACTTCTAGGCCAGTTTCAGGTAACTGAAGTACCTTTGAAAGTAGCTTATATTGTCTGTGGCTGGGATGCTGCAGGCCAGTCTGGAACAAACTTGAAAACACATCTTTCTAAAGACAGGCTTGGGTTTCCCCAGTGACTCTGCAGTCACCATCTGCAGTGGTTTTGGAGCCCTCCAAAATAGTCTGACACTGTTTCCACTGTTTCCCCTTCTATTTCCCATGAAGTGATGGGACCAGATGCCATGATCTTCGTTTTCTGAATGTTGAGCTTTAAGTCAACTTTTTCACTCTCCTCTTTCACTTTCATCAAGAGGCTTTTTAGTTCCTCTTCACTTTCTGCCATAAGGGTGGTGTCATCTGCATATCTGAGGTTATTGATATTTCTCTCGGCAATCTTGATTCCAGCTTGTGCTTCTTCCAGTCCAGAGTTTCTCATGATGTACTCTGCATAAGTTAAATAGGCAGGGTGACAATATACAGCCTTGACATACTCCTTTTCCTATTTGGGACCAGTCTGTTGTTCTACGTCCAGTTCTAACTGTTGCTTCCTGACCTGCATATAGGTTTCTCAAGAGGCAGGTCAGGTGGTCTGGTATTGCCATATTTTTCATAATGATTAAGACACAATAATTCCTCAAAGAATTCTCAGGCCAGCAAACTGTAAAATAATATATGATAAATAATTGCACACAACTATTGATTAGATTACACAACCAGAAAGTACTTCTATTGCATCGTCTTTTTTCATAGAGAAGGTCAAAACTTCAAACCGAAATTCTTTCCTATGTGGAAATCTCAACCAAGGAAACTCTCAACCCCTTCATGGACCCTGAGTGCACTGGGCTGGCTGTTCACTTCCCCAGGGATCCACTCTCTGGGCCATTGAGGTTGCTGGAGAATATGCAGCCACTTTCTTTTCACTGTGATCTTCAAGGTGACAGTGTGAGTTGCCATTTCACAACTGGGAAAGCCCCATTGTCTCCTTGCCCATCAGTGGTACTGAAGCTTTTTTCAAATCAGTTATCTTACTTTGAAAGCTCTTTTCATGTTTCAAAACACCGGAGAGAGCAAACTGATGCTAAATTACATAAGCTGTAGAGCAATCCATTGGACTAGGGGAAAAAAAATTTGGTCTGGCTATTTTGTTCCACTCTGCACAGAAAACACTCAATATCCTAATGGAACTAAAACACATTACTGTCTAGGAGAGAGAGACTACAATAACAAGTAGTCAATTTTCCCTCCTGACGAAGACATACTGAATACATTCTACACAAATCCTAGTTCCTATTTGCACATTGTAATGCTTCAATATACCTGAGGATTTTTTGACCTCATGAGATACCTCCCAGTCTGTGCCTTGTGTATCTCCTGTCTCACCATCAACTCAGAGCAACTGGAAGAGATTAAGAGATTCAGTTCTGAAAAACAAACCTCATCATATGGAAAATTCAATTAACTTTAGATACAGTAGCCACATACCAGTAATAGCACTGTAATTTTGCCTTTTATGAAAATGGCTTAGCTGTTTGTTGGGTAGCATGTCAAAAATTAAACAATGCTGATTATTTTCCTTGTCTTGAGATCTAACACTACCTGGTGAATTAGAAGACCAACTACTGATATACAATTAACTAGATTTAATTCCTGGAATCTTTGTGTTTTACTGACTTATTCTGCATGTTCTAGGGTGAAGGAAAATAATTATCTCTGGGAACTCAGACTGAACTAATGTTCCACAGTTTATAGATTGTGGAATGATGATGTTGATAATGTTGATGTCATTTTTAGCTTTCCTAAGTGAAAAGTGATATGAACTAGTGATATTATCATGCTTACTGTCTTGGCTGCTTTGTGAAAGAAGTCAGAAAGTGATTGTTAACCATTCTTAAGGGAAAATAAACTGAGAGGCTGCAGGAAATGTTGCTGAAATGTTCATCATGGTTGTTGGTGGAGCTGAAACAAAAGCCAGTCTCAATACGAAGCTCAGTGTCCAGCCTCCAGATATTCCTTCTCACATTGGCAAAAGGGGCACACTCTGGATTTCCAGTGCAAAACTTATTGGTATTAATTTTTACTGATATGAGTTAGTCACATTCAAAACAAATATTCAGTTTTTACCAAAAATGGCAAAGGATAGAAAGATGGTTAAGTCCTAATCCTTGCCCTCTAGAGGGTTTAAACAATATGACAAATACAAAGCAGAGAAATCATAGCCAGCATATTAGACATACAAGAAAATTATATTAATGTCTTCTTGAAAGTAGGTAAACTATAAATTATGGGTGTGTAAATACATACTGGGGCTTCCATGGTAGCTCAGACGGTAAAGAATCCACCTGCAATGCAGGAGACCTGGATTCGATCCCTGGGTCAGAGAGATCCCCTGAAGAAGAGAATGGCAGCCCACTCCAGTATTCTTGCCTGGAGAATCCCATAGACAGAGGAGCCTGGAGGGCTACAGTCCATGGGGTCGCAAAGAGTCAGACAGGACTGAGAGACACACTTTCACTTTTCTAATACATACTTTTAAGTTCAAGAGTAATGTGGAAGGAGGTCTCTTGAAAGGAAAATCAGGGAAAGCAGATGAAGAAAGAGGGGAGAAGTCTGGGCTGCACTTCCCTCCCCTGCGGTTTCTTTTGGTTTAGCCAGCCTGCTCTTCCCCAGGCAGAGTTTCTGCAACTTAACATTGCATGTAAGACCTACCTAGGGAAAATTTTTTTTAAAGTGCAGGTTCATGGGTTCCACCCACAGACATCCAGATACCACTGGTTCAGAGTGATATTTAAAATCTCCATTTTATGTCAGCCTCCAGCAGCTGAGAGTAAAGCTTTGGACTTTGAGTCGGGAAACAGTGCTCTGAGATCACTCGTGTGTTATAAGGAAGGGAGAGAACTAACTTGGAAGATATGGGTGATGTGGGGGTTCACACATGGTGGTCTCTGCAATCTTTGTCTTATATCATAGGAGAGTAGGACTGGAAGAGGAGAAGAAAAGTCAGCTCTCTGTAATTAACTAACACAGCCTTCTCCCAGCCCAAGTGTACTTGGGCACAGCCCCATGTGCCTGCATCAGAGAAATCTGACTCCTGACTGTTTCCACTTTCCCTGTCCGTCTCCTACATTTCCTCTGACCTTCCTATTATGCTCCATCTGGGGCACGACTGCTCCCACTCTCCATTTATGAATAATTTGGGACTATATTTAGGCATCTCCAGTCATTAGGTACCTACGATTTCTGTATACAGCCTATAAAGTTTTATTTTTTAGAATTCTAGAAATTCATGAGAAAGAAAGCTCTTAATATTAGGTCACTTAGTCAATTACCTCCTTTCCTGCCTAATGCAAAATTATTCCCAATAGTCCTGTTTCTAGTGCTCTGTCGCCTATTTTTAAATGTACTGATGGTGATTCTGCCCCTCCCCTCAAGAGACCCTTATCCTGCCTCACCGAGCTCAGTGTCAGGGGCTTTCCCTGGTAATTAGCTCCAACTTGCTATTTCTTCTCTTTCCCATTATCCTTGGTTATCAATTCCCTTGTAACAACATTATTTCTCTCACATAGGCTCTATATTTTTAGACAAGCTTCCACAGTTTCACAAGCCGTTGAGCTACTTAGTACCAGCCCGTATCTTAATGAGTCGCACTATTGGACGATGAAGACAGACCTAATGGAAACTGTCTTTGGGTCCCACCGTGTTCCGCCACAAGCCACATTACCTCATGCCTGCATCTCTGTGCTTGTCTGCATTGATTTTATCAGTCTGAGGTCATCCCCCTCTACAGGCAGTGTCTCTTTAAGCATAATGTGTCTAGACCATATGAAGGTGTATAAAAAAGGGCCATCTTGTTATCTGAAAATTGGGAATGAGACTGCCTTACTTGGTTACATTTCTATGAATGTTAAATGACACCAAGTTCAGAAAAAAAATTAGCAAAAATTCTAGTGTGCAGTCAACATAATAAAATCCTGAGGCATATCTATATGGTACTAATATGAATATACCTCATTCTGTTTTTAGCTCTCTCACTTGCTACTTGTATGACATCAACATAATGTGCAATGATCTATTATATAATCCTTCACAGTTACTGGACTGAGTATTCTTCAAGGAGAGGAACTGTGCCTTATTCATCTTTCTGCCCATGGCATCAGACTTAAATGTATCAGCCTAAGTTGTTTTACCTTCCTGAGCCTCAGTGTTCACTTCTGTGAAATGAGCACAAATGATCTGCCTTTGGCTCAGACACATTTTATGCCTTAGCAGACATCTTCCTAGCCCACATTTTTGCTCCAGCCATTGCTGCAGATAACACACTTACACAAGAAGAGATGGAAGACACCTCACTTTCCCCGCACCCTGAGGAATCCTGCCAGTACCCAAGGGACATCTGCAGGAGCCTGGGTCCAGTCACCCAAGCAGTGGTTCTCACTGGAAAGATGCGGTGATCACACTATCAGAAGGAGCTGAGAGAAATACATCTGTCTGCCCAAAAGTTGCAGAAGCTGTGATAATCTGTTCTAGGATAATACACCCTACTAGAAAGAGGCCAGGGACCCTGTTAACAACCTACAGTATAGAAGGTAGCCCCAGTGACAAAGAATTGCCCAACCCATATGCCAGTGGTTCTGCTGTTGAGAAACCCAGACCAAGAAACCCTACAAAAACCTCATCGAAGGAAAATGCCTCATAAGATACACTCCTTTCTCTTGTGTTCAGACCCTGTCACCTTCTCCACTCCAGAATGGACCCACTAGAAGGTTATTATCTATAAGTGCATACACAAATACAAAAGATTTATTTCATTAGAGTCGGACACGATTGAGCCACTAAGCACAGCACAAGAGCAAGACATTTACTACCCTGTAGTGTCAGAGCTGTAATGCTGGGAGTGCTCAGGTCACAGCACCATCACAGGGAATATATGCTCCTTGCTCTGGGAAGAAACAGCAGAGCTAAAGAATTGCCAGGCAGAAACAAGGAACAAGTGTAGGAGCAGATGCTGAGGTGCTCATATACAAGGTTAGAGTATAATACTAGAGAGCAGAGAATTTACTGATATTGGAAATTTCTCCCATGATCTAGAGTTTGATATCTTAGTGAGGACAAACAAAATTGGCCCTAATGCATTGCTGGGATCATTCTTTGATGGTTGTCTGACCAAAGTAAATCAGGAATAGAATTGCCTTGGCAGAGTATTTGGGAAAGCATCAAAAGGCTCAGAGAGATGGAATGCTGTCATGGATTTATGTTACAACAACGTGCTCACCACCCAACTATGATCCCTGAGGAGGTCTAAAGGACACTCTTCCACCTGGTTAATAAAGAATGTGTCAACACGTTGGAGAAACGTGGCTGTGGCTGCTGACTGATGTTGGGAGGTACTACATTGGAACTGGTTTCCCTGGTATAGCTGGGATTCTAAAATAGCAGAAGCAATTTTGTCTTTACAGAACCAAGGTGGATATCATTATTGAAATGGGCAGCAAGGCCAGAATTTCATTCAGAGTGCCTTAACCTACAGGGATCTGTGGGAATGGTTAATAGATCATGGGTGCAAGATGGGTGGGTAGCCAACTAGAGTTAGGTTTCATCTGTATAACCAGAAGATGAAATTCAGCAAGCAAAAAAACTGCTGCCAGTCACTACAACAGAAAAATCACACACCCACCCATTTTCTAGATCTAAGTCAATTCTCAAGAGTCTGAGCTCACTGACTGAAAAAGAGGCTAGATCCTCTCAAGGAAGTATCCTGAAATACCACTGTAAATACATGATAAATATTTCCCAATTCCCAAGGAACTCTGAAGCTAGTTACCAGAATAAGTATGTACTGGGGCGCAGCAGCAGCAGGGGAAAGAAATGGAGAAGGCGATGGCACCTCACTCCAGTACTCTTACCTGGAAAATCCCATAGACAGAGGAGCCTGGTAGGGTGCAGTTCATGGGGTCGCTAAGAGTCAGACACTACTGAGCAACTTCACTTTCACTTTTCACTTTCATGCATTGGAGAAGGAAATGGCAACCCACTCCAGTGTTCTTGCCTGGAGAATCCCAAGGATGGCAGAGCCTGGTGGGCTGCCGTCTATGGGGTTGCACAGAGTCAGACACTGAAGCAACTTAGCAGCAGCAGCAGCAGCAACAGCAGCAGCAGCAGGGAAAGAAGAATTCCCAGACCATTCAAGAGGCTGTAAGGCAGAGGATCACAGTTGACTCTGATAGCAAGCTCTGGATCTGATAGCAAGAAATCTAAAATTCCATTATGCCCTTCATTAGAGCAAAACTCATGTAAGCAAGACAATGAATGGAATCCTGGCCCATGATCCCCCTAGAGAGGTCCAAGGGGTCTGCTGACATCTGTGCAGTTATTGCCCATTCCCTTATGCAATCAAGATTGGTTCCTTGACTGAAGGAATAAGAGCAATGGTGTTTGGAAAGGACAAGAGGAAGTCTCTAAACCTGCATTGTTATGTCTCATAAGAAATTTCAGAAATTAGCATCACTATCAAAGATTTAAAGGATGAAGGTCAGTTCAGTTCAGTTGCTCAGTGGTGTCCGACTCTTTGCAACGCCATGAATCACAGCACGCCAGGCCTTCCTGTCCATCACCAACTCCCGGAGTTCACTCAGACTCACATCCATCGAGTCTGTGATGCCATCCAGCCATCTCATCCTCTGTCATCCCCTTCTCCTCCCGCCCCCAATCCCTCCCAGCATCAGAGTCTTTCCCAATGAGTCAACTCTTCGCATGAGGTGGCCAAAGTACTGAAGTTTCACCTTTAGCATCATTCCTTCCAAAGAAATCCTAGCGCTGATCTCCTTCAGAATGGACAGGTTGGATCTCTTTGCAGTCCAAGGGACTCTCAAGAGTCTTCTCCAACACCACAGTTCAAAAGCATCAATTCTTTGGCACTCAGGCTTCTTCACAGTCCAACTCTCACATCCATACATGACCACAGGAAAAACCAAAGGATGAAGGGATATCCTCATTTAGTTTACCTATTTGGTTGCTGCAAAAACTAGAGGGAGCATGGTGAACAACAGTGACCAAAACAAACATAAAAAGTGGTTGTCATAATCACAACTGCTATACCAGACGTAATATTTTCCTAGAAAATTATCACAGCTTTTGGTACTTAACATGCAGCTTTTGAGCAGACAAATGTATTTTTCTCAAACCTCATAAATAATAAGGATCAAAAGCTGTTTGCTGTGTTGTAAGAAAAACCTACGCATCTGAATGCAGAGTTCCAAAGGAAAGACATACTCATCTGTAGGCAGACTTCCAAAGAATAGCAAGGAGAGATAACAAAGCCTTCCTCAGTGATACAGAGGAAAACAATAGAATGGGAAAGACTAGAGATATCGTCAACAAAATTGGAGAGCAAGAATACACAGAAGAACTGTACAAAAAACAACTTCACAACCAAGATAATCACGATGGTGTGATCACTCATCTAGAGACAGGCATCCTGGAATGTGAAGTTAGATGGGCCTTAGAAATCATCACTATGAACAAAACTAGTGTAGGTGATAGAATTCCAGTTGAGCTATTTCAAATCTTGAAAGATGATGCTGTGAAACTGCTGCACTCAATATGTCAGCAAATCTGGAATACTCAGCAGTGGCCACAGGACTGGAAAAGGTCAGTTTTCACTGCAATCCCAAAGAAAGGCAATGCCAAAGAATGCTCAAACTACCACACAATTGCACTCATCTCACATGCTAGTAAAGTAATGCTCAAAATTCTTCAAGCCAGGCTTCAACAGTCTGTGAACAGTGAACTTCCAGATGTTCAAGCTGGTTTTAGAAAAGGCAGAGGAACCAGAGATCAAATTGCCAACATCTGACTCTTTGTGACCCCATACCACTGTAAATACATGATAAATATTTCCCAATTCCCAAGTAACTCTGAAGATAGTTATCAGAATAAGTATGTACTGGGGCCCAAGAGAGTTCCAGAAAAACATCTATTTCTTTTTTATTGACTATGCCAAAGCCTTTGACTGTGTGGATCACAAAACTGTGGGAAATTCTGAAAGAGATGGGAATACCAGACCACCTGACCTGCCTCTTGAGAAATCTGTATGCAGGTCAGGAAGCACCAGTTAGAACTGGACATGGAACAACAGACTGGTCCCAAATAGGAAAAGGAGTATGTCAAGGCTGTATATTGTCACCCTGCCTATTTAACTTATATGCAGAGTACATCATGAGAAAGGCTGGGCTGGAAGAAACACAAGCTGGAATCAAGATTGCTGGGAGAAATATCAATAACCTCAGACATGCAGATGACACCACCCTTATGGCAGAAAATGAAGAGGAACTAAAAAGCCTCTTGATGAAAGTGAAAGAGGAGAGTGAAAAAGTTGGCTTAGAGCTCAACATTCAGAAAATGAAGATCATGGCATCCGGACCCATCACTTCATGGGAAATAGATGGGGAAACAGTGTCAGACTTTATATTTTGGGGCTCCAAAATCACTGCAGATGGTGATTGCAGCCATGAAATTAAAAAACACTTACTCCTAGGGAGGAAAGTTATGACCAACCTAGATAGCATATTCAAAAGCAGAGACATTACTTTGCCAACTAAGGTTCATCTAGTCAAGGCTATGGTTTTTCCTATGGTCATGTATGGATGTAAGAGTTGGACTGTGAAGAAAGATGAGCGCTAAAGAATTGATGCTTTTGAATTGTGGTGTTGGAGAAGACTCTTGAGAGTTCCTTGGACTGCAAGGAGATCCAACCAGTCCATTCTAAAGGAAATGAGTCCTGGGTGTTCATTAGAAGGACTGATGCTAAAGCTGAAACTGCAGTACTTCGGCCACCTCATGCAAAGAGTTGACTCACTGGAAAAGACCCTGATGCTGGGAGGGATTGGGGGCAAGAGGAGAAGGGGACGACAGAGGATGAGATGGCTGGATGACATCAGGGACTCAATGGACATGAGTCTGAGTGAACTCCGGGGTTGGTGATGGACAGGGAGGCCTGGCGTGCTGCGATTCTTGGGTTTGCAAAGAGTCGGACACAACTGAGTGACTGAGCTGAACTGAAGTCCCTGTAGACAGTGACTAAGCCTTGAAACTAAAAGACACTTGCTCCTTGGAAGGAAAGCTATGACAAACCTAGACAGCATATTAAAAAGCAAAGATGTCAGTTTGCCAACATAGGTCCACACAGTCAAATCTATGGTTTTTCCAGTAGTCATGTGCTGATGTGAGAGTTGGACCATAAAGGCTGCGCCCTGAAGAACTGATGCTTTTGAATTGTGGTGCAGGAGAAGACTCTTGAGAGAGTCCCTTCGACACCAAGGAATACAAACCAGTCACTCTTAAAGGAGATCAACTCTGAATATTCACTAGAAGGGCTGATGCTAAAGCTGAAGCTTCAATATTTTCATTGGAAAAAGATCCTGATGCTGGGAAAGACTGGCGGCAAAAGGAGAAGGGGTGGTAGAGGATGAGATGGTTAGATAGCATCACTGACTCAGTGGACATGAATTTGAGCAAACTCCAGGAGATAAAGACAGGGAAGCCTGGTGTGCTGTAGTTTATGGGATTGCGAAGAGTTGGATAGGACTTAATGACTGAACAACAACAAGAAGAAGGTGATAAAACTCTCATAGTTTTCAAGTACCTACCATATGAGTGATGCTTTTAAAGATACAATGAACCTAAACATCTGGGGAAAATCTCCTCTAATATGTCGTTTCCACCTCTTTGCCACCCTATGGACTGCAGCCCTCCAGGCTCCTCTGTCCATTTAATTTTCTAGGCAAGAATACTTGAGTGGGTTGCCATTTCCTCCTCCAGAGGATCTTCCAGATCCAGAGATAGAAACGACATCTCTTGTGTCTCCTGCACTGGCAAATAGATTCTTTACCACTACACCACCTGGGAAGCCCTTTTAAAATATATCAATAAATGACAAATTGTTCGCCTACATGTCCTACCACTAAGCTAGAGGCACTGACCTGGTAGATTTATGGTTTTTTAAAGCACTTTAACTTTTTATTTTGTGTTGAAGTATAGCTAATTGAAAATGTTGTGATAGTTTCAGGTGGGCAGCAAAGGGACTTTACATACATACGTATCCATTCTACCCCAAACTCCCCACAGGGAACTCTGCTCAGTGCTGTATGGCAGCCTGGAGGGTAGGCTTATTTGGATACTGATGTCGGCACATACGACACATACGCTATGAATCAGTTATCAATATCTTGGAAGGCTGACATTTGTAGGTGTGATATATGCTGCCCAGAATCATCAGACCTGCCTAGAGGAGGTCCAGGCTGCACTCTGAACTGCCCTGATGCTCAGGTAGTATAGAAGATGAATGCCACATTAGTATGCTGTATAGAGTGTCTGTCAAACCTCATTATGAGAACCCCAGCACAAACCCTGGTTCTGAAGCAAGGTCAAACCTTTGAAGACATGGGACAACTCACCATTTCAAAAGCAGCTCCTGGCATGCTTCTGAGCCCTAGTAGAGGCCAGGACTCAAGTGCGTACCTAGAGCTGCTTATGATGAGTCAGGATTATGAGATCCACAAAATCATAAAGTTATTCAGGAATAGAAGGAAACCTCTATGTGATGTGAACAGTACATTACATGGAGGACTGAATGGAGGCAGACCAAAGAGGACAAGTTGCATAACCACATGGCTTCGACTTCCACATGACTTTCCTTTGTAGCACTGATGTCTTCCATTAGCTACACCAACGATCTCATGGAGGCTTCCCTATGACCAGCTTATAGAGGAGAAAACATTTGAGCCTGGTTCACAGGCGGATTAGCTCAATTTACTTATGATAACTTAAAATGCATATTACAGCCACACTCAAAGGTGGCCCTGAAGGTAAGTGGAAAATGAAAGTTTTCCCAGGAGCTATAAGAGGAGCCAAGGATTTACTGTTTCCATACCTTGTATGCAGGGAGAAAATACCTGAAGTGGAAATAGGTACTAGACTTCTGGGCAGACAGATGGCTTTACGATTGGTCAAGATCCTGAAACGACCACAATTAGAGGCTTGGAGACAAGGAAGTTTGAGAAACAGGTTTGTGGATGAATCTTGGCAGAGAAACCAAACCATGTATTGGTATTTGTGTCTGGCGTTAATGTCCACTTTGTACATTCTAGAGTGTACAGAGAGGTTCTGGACAATCTGGTGAATCGATTTACTTATCCAGGGGACATCTGTCCGCTTCTGACTTCAGCCACCCTGGTGCTTGCACAGTGGTCCCGTGGATGAAGCAACCTTAGAGGCAGAGATGGGCTCTCTCTCACTAAGATGGAACTGACTACAGTCACTGCTGAATTCCTAAGCTGCCAGCAGCAGATACGCAGTATGGTGCCTCAGTATAGAAACACCCCTCAAGAAGGTCAACTACGTAGTGACAAGTTGGTGACATCCTAGAAGGGCAGTAATATATCTTAACATTTGCTTTGATTACAAGTTTGCTTTTCTTATCCAAGATTCCTCAGTTAGCCTCATTCTGAGGGCTTGAAGACTGTATGGTTTACAACTTAGGATCCCAGTAACATTGCCTCAGATCAAGGGACACATTTTATAGTGAAAGTAAATGAAATGAGTACATGGCAAAAGAACTCTCAGATCCCACAGTGTACCATAGCACTTTGAAGAAGCCAGCCTGGTAAAATGATGAAATCACCTGTTAAGGGTCCAGCTAGGAGACCAGCTTGGGGACAACATCCAGCAAGGTTGACTGTGCCCTCCAAGATTCCCTAAATGTAGTGAAGCTATAGCCAACATACAGTGAAGCGTCGTTAAAATGCAGGGTCTGAAAAACAGAGGATAGAAGTAGGATTGGCCCCTTTATCCCTAACCTTAGTGACCCACTCTCAGAATTCATGCTGCCTATTTCTACATCCTTAAGCTCTGTTGTTGTTGTTATTGTTGTTCAGTCACTAAGTTGTGTCCAACTCTTTTGCAGTCCCATGGACTGTAGCCTGCCAGGTCCTCTGTCCATGGGATTTCCCAGGCAAGAATACTGGAGTGGGTTGCCATTTTCTTCTCCAGGGGATCTTCCTGACCCAGGGATTGAACCCACATCTCCTGCACTGAAGGGAGATTCTTTACTGCTGAGCCAACAGGGAAGCCCTCCTTAGGCTGTACTGGATTAAAAACCCTGAGTCTTGGCATTCGAGGTGTAAATGAGGGGCAGGAGAAAGAGTTTCTGCCAGAGAACACAGAAAGAGTTACATTGAATTTAAAGCTATGACTACTACATATTCTGTCACTTGGGAGCCTCTCAAACCAATGGACCAACAAGCAAAGAAAGGAGCTGCCACACTCCCAGGCAAATGATGGGGCAACTGACTCTGATTAGCATCGGGAAATTTGGTCTTTCTGTATGATATCACTATGTGTGCATGCTAAGCCACTTCAGTTGTGTCTGACTGTATGTGACCCTACGGACTATAGCCCACCAGGCTCCTGTGTCCAATGGGATTCTCCAGGCAAGAATACAGGAATGGGTTGCCATGCCCTCCTCCAGGGATGATATCACTATCTGTGGAACCTAAAATACACAACAAAGTAGTGAATATAATATAAAATAGGCAGACTCACAGATACAGAGAACAAATGAGTGGTTACCAGTGAGGAGGGCAATATAGAGTGGGGGATGGGGGGCACACACTTTCGGAGGGAAGAGGTTCAAGTATGTATTGTACCCATGGGAAATATAGCCAATATTTTGTAATAACTGAAGATGGAAAGTGATCTTTAAAAATTATATAACTATTTTTTTAATTTAAAGAAATTAGATATTTGCTACACAATTGTGGCATGAAGGAATGTAACTCTAAACCATGATATTCACTGAGGCTTCTCTTGATCCTTGCAGACAATTTCAGCAAACAGTCTAACACAGGTAAAGCAAGTAAGAGATCCAGATTCTGGAAGATAAATGCTCAAATCAGGAACTCAAAGCATGTTAACACCCTCTAGAGCAACTTTTGGCTAGGGAGGAAATGGAAGCTGGTGGATAAATACTTTCCTTCTCCTATTTCAGGTGAATAAGCCTGAAGCACAGCTGACAGAATTCCTCAAAAGGCCCCCAGGTAAACTGAACCCTAGTTGCCCAGGTTGGTAAGCAGCTCATTACTGTACCCTGAGCCTAGCTTTCCCTCCTCCCCGCCTTCACTCGTCCCAGTACGCTCAGTCTCATTCCCTGTGATAACTTCCCCGAATCAGCTGCCCACACTGTCGTCATCTCAGTCTCTGCTTTTTGGAAGAATCGCAAAGTGTTATTGTGACAACCTGTGAGGGTATTATTGTGAATATCTAGTGAAATAGCCTAGAGTTGACATAGGATATCAGGGAAAAAATGTACAAGAACCTAAATATATCTTGGCAACTTTTCTAATGCATAAGGACAAAAATAAAAATCCTTCAAACTTCCAGGTAGAAAATAACCATAATAATAATAACAGGTCACCTGGAAAGGAAAAAGAATTCGTACTAATATTGAAAATCTCATTTATAACACTAAAAACTAGAAAGGAGTCATATTTTCAAGTAAGAAGAATGTGACTAAGATTCTATAGCCAAACTATTCTTGTGTGACAGCAAGAAACAGACATTTTCAGATAGATAGGGGTTTCAGAAAGTTGCACAACAGCAGAGACTATCTAGAAACATCACTTTGTTTTTCTGGAATTCTTTTGCTTTTTCTATGATCCAGTGGATGTTGGCAATTTGATCTTTGTTCCTCTTCTAAATTTGATCTCTGTTTCCTTTTCTAAATCCAGTTTGAACATCTGGAAGTTCTCAGTTCTTATACTGTTATCACACCTAAAAATACCATTATCACACCTAAAAACATTAACAAGACTTTTTTAATATCATCAGATACGCAGTTTTCCCAAAACCTTATTTTGACATGTGGCTTATTCAAATAAAGAAATGGGTCTTAGGTCTCATTTATCATATAGGTTCCTACTCCTTTTTACTTCACTTGCTTGTTTCTGCAGTCACCAGTATTTTTATCCTATAGAATTTGACAACTTGTATCTTTGTAGTCATTAACATGTTTCTTTTTCCCCATGTATTTCCCATAAACTGGTAGCTAAATCTATAGATTTGATTATATTGAGGTTGATTTTATTGTTATAGTGCTTCAGTGATAGTGTTGTGATTTTCTATATAAGGAAGACAATACTATCTGTTTTTTATCTCCTGTGGTATTGAGATTGGTTGTTGGGTTCAAGTTTTGGGAGCCTCACATGTGAAAAGGTTGGCTTAAAGCCCAACATTCAGAAAAATAAGATCTTGGCATCTGGTTTCTTCAGTTCATGGGAAATAGATGGGGAAACAGTGGAAATAGTGTCAGACTTTTCTTGGGGGGGGCTCCAAAATCACTGCAGGTGGACTGGAAGAAACACAAGAAACACAATCTGGAATCCAGATTGCCGGGAGAAATATCAATCACCTCAGCTATGCAGATGACACCACCCTTATGGCAGAAAGTGAAGAGGAACTAAAAAGCCTCTTGATGAAAGTGAAAGAGGAGAGTGAAAAAGTTGGCTTAAAGCTCAACATTCAGAAAACGAAGATCATGGCATCCAGTCCCATCACTTCATGGGAAATAGATGGGGAAACAGTGGAAACAGTGTCAGACTTTATCTTTTGGGGCTCCAAAATCACTGCAAATGGTGGCTGCAGCTGTGAAATTAAAAGACACGTACTCCTTGGAAGAAAAGTTATGACCAACCTAGATAGCACATTCAAAAGCAGAGACATTACTTTGCCTATGAAGGTCCGTCTAGTCAAGGCTATGGTTTTTCCTGTGGTCATGTATGGATGTGAGAGTTGGACTGTGAAGAAAGCTGAGCGCTGAAGAATTGATGCTTTTGAACTGTGGTGTTGGAGAAGACTCTTGAGAGTCCCTTGGACTGCAAGGAGATCCAACCAGTCCATTCTGAAGGAGATCAGCCCTGGGATTTCTTTGGAAGGAAGGATGCTTAAGCTGTTAAACTCCAGTACTTTGGAAGAGTTGACTCACTAGAAAAGACTCTGATGCTGGGAGGACTGGGGGCAGGAGGAGAAGGGTGTGACCGAGGATAAGATGGCTGGATGGCATCACTGACCCAATGGACATGAGTCTGAGTGAACTGTAGGAGATGGTGATGGACAGGGAGGCCTGGCATGCTGCGATTCATGGGGTCGCCAAGAGTCGGACATGACTGAGTGATTGAACTGAACCAGCTAAAAAATCTAGGACAATTCTGCTGGTGTTACTGCCAGAAACTCCCTGGCTTAGACACATGCTACTCCAAATGTGGTCCCTGGGCCTGTAACCTGAAGGAGCAGCAGCACCTGGAAGCTGATCAGAAACTCAGAGTCTCAGGCCCCACCCCGGACCTGCTGCACTTAAATCTGCATTTTAAGTTTGTCCTGGTGACTCTTGTGCACATTAATTTTGAGAAGCACTACCCTCGTGAGCTCCAAACCCCCTTGCAGAGCTGATTTTACTTCTGTAGATGATGGATCTCAAACTGGAATGTGAATCAGCACCCCTGGAAAGCTGAATAGAACACAGCTCCCTGAACCTACCCCAGAGTCTCCAGTTCAACAGGCCTGAGGTGGGTCCCCAGAATCCAAGTCTCTGACAAGTTCTCAGGTGACGCTGATGCTGCCAGTGCCAGACCTGGGACCACAGTTTGAGAACCATTGCTCTATATATGAAAGCACTGGTTTCCCAAGATCAAACCTTATTTTAGCATGAGTTCTTTTTTTTTTTTTTTAACGTTGGTCTGTCTTTGCTGATTACTTTTCAGTCTCTTCTGCTGTTACATCCCTTGGCCTCACTGTAGACGTGAGTCTTGCTTGTCCTGGTCTCTCCAGTAAATTCATCCAGTAAATATTTGTGTGCTGAATCAAAAAAGATATGCTATGATTAGGAACCCAGGCTGTAGGTCAGACACATGCACACCTCTCTTTGAATCCTGACTCACCACTAACTATGTAATCTCTTCTAGGCTTCAGTTTCTTTCTACAGTGTGCTAAGTCACTTCAGTCATGTTTGACTCTTTGTGACCCTATGGACTGTAGCCTGCCAGGCTCCTCTGTCCATGGGATTTTCCAGGCAAGAATACTGGAGTGGATTGCCGTTTCCTTCTCCAGGGGATCTTCCCAACCCAGGGATCAAACCCAGGTCTCTTACATTTCCTGCACTGGAAGATGTGTTCTTTACCACTAGCACCACCTGGGAAGCCCTCTTGCTATATAGGAAGAAAAAAATGACATCTATTTTACTAAATCTTTTTTTTTTAACTGACTAAATAAGGGAAAATGCTTAGCCTGGTACCTGGCCTATTATAAGAACTTAATAAATGAAAGTTAATGCTGTTATTAAATTAGTTTGGGAGTACCCCTCCACCCAGGAAGCCAGAGTACTTCTGAATGTCTAACCCCTTTCTTCCCTGCTTTGGTTCGGTGCCCGCTTCCTGCGGAATTATCATCAGCTGTCTTGTCAGCATTGTGAATAGAGAGATTAATGAACTAATAGGAAATTATGCTCAGAAAGCAATTTGCAGTTATCTAAAATGAGGCGTTTTCGTCTAATAGGTTCATGAGCACGGAGTGGAGTTTAGTTCTAAGTGGTCGGCTGTCAGTACAGACCATGTATTGTCTGATAACCATGGGTTCAGCTGGCTGAAGTTTGCTTTTGCAGTAAGATGCTGATGGATTTCCCTAGCTCAGCCATGTCTTATCTGCACCCTTCCCTCTTCTCAGGGTCCTTCCAGAGAAGGACACTTCTGCAGGGCTGAGGTCAGGTTCCTTGGAAACCTCTCCACATCTTTCTGGGTTTCTTGTGGGAAAACCAGCAGTGGTGCTTTGAATGGTTGTATTCTAGAAAATAAGAGTTTGAACCCAGGTGACTCTGACCCAGACTCTTGGTGTAGGGCCTAGAAATCTGCATTTTTAGTCAACATCCCAGATAATTCCTATTTGCACATAAGCATGAGTGTCCTGGGCTGAGGAAACAGCACAGACAAAGGCTTGGCTCGAAATTTAGTGTTAGTCGCTCGGTTGTGTGTGACGCTTTGCGATCCTGTGGACTATAGCCCACCAGACTCCTCTGTCCTTGGGATTCTCCAGGCAAGAATACTGAAGTAGGTTGTCACTTCCTTGTCCAGGGGATCTTCCCAACCCAGGAATCGAACCTGATCTGAGCAGAATTTGCAGGCAGGGTCCTGGGTAGAGAGGAGACGGGTTCTGCTTTGCAGCCACGGTACCAGCCCTAGGACTCCTGCTGTTGCTTCCTGAGACTCCAGGCCCGTGGAGGGGAGGCACCCCTTACCACCCAGCCAGCCGCTCTTCTAGGAAAGCAGTCTTGGGCTCTGGTGCTCCCACCATCCTGGACCAGCTCGCTGGCTAGGACGAGGCCCGGTGCAGGGAGGAGAATATGTTGTCCGGATTGCCGTGCCTCTGGGTGGTTTGCAGGCAGGGTCCCGGGTAGAGAGGAGACGGGTTCTGCTTTGCAGCCACGGTACCAGCCCTAGGACTCCTGCTGTTGCTTCCTGAGGCTCCAGGCCCGTGGAGGGGAGGCACCCCTTACCACCCAGCCAGCCGCTCTTCTAGGAAAGCAGTCTTGGGCTCTGGTGCTCCCACCATCCTGGACCAGCTCGCTGGCTAGGACGAGGCCCGGTGCAGGGAGGAGAATATGTTGTCCGGATTGCCGTGCCTCTGGGTGGGGGCAGAGAGTCCTGCTGTGCTCTGAGTCACCTGCTCTTGGGGCCCGAGACAGGAACCGTGCGGGTATCAGAACACCTTGCAGATGTATAAGGCTAATTTTCCTCTAGGACCACAGAGTACTTGCTCCTTTGCTTTGAAGATAGGATGATTAACTTAGTATCCGCTGAGCACAGTACCAGTGACCTCGTTTAGGGATGCCAGTGCTACCAGTTCAAACCTGAGACCTTCCCTGGGGGGCTTGCCCTTGGCTGATTGTAGCTTCTTCCCCAGGGCGCTTGGTGGCGGGCAGTCAGGGCATAACTGGTGCAGGTGTGCAGAAGGCCAGCTTCCTTGCCTGCAGGCAGACATACTCAAGGGTACATTTCACACCCCAGAGCCCCCTGTGGGGTCAGGCTGAGACTAGAGTCACTTGCAACCATGTCCTTGCCTAGCTTCTCCCCCATCCTGCTGTGCTAAGGAACATTCTGTAGAACTCCCTCCATAAATCATTTGCCAGATTGCCCATCTCAGGATCTGTTTCTAGGGAGCTCGACTTAGGACAGGAAAACAACAGCATGATCCAGATGCTGGAGCCAGAGAGAGCAGGTCCTGGTTCTGCTGCTTCCAAGCTGTGTGACTCTGGGAAAGTTTCTAAACCTCTCTGATATAAAGTGAGGCTACTATGTTCATCTGATGTGATGAGACATGTGAGTGCTCTAGTCACGTTAATGATTTGATGATTCTTTCAAATCAGACTCTTTAAGATGTTCAGCAGCTATTTCACTACAAAAGTGGATTCTCATTAATATGAAATATGAAAAGAAACAGGCTCACCAGATCACCTCCGAGGATTTAAGCAATGTTGAGGTTCTGGAAAAGCTAACCCATTTCCCACTTTTCTATAGTCCTTGCTCCCCAGTTTTCTTTGGGGATTTTCTGAACCAGCCAGTTTCTTAGGAGACTAAGGCTTTGTAACAAGGTTTCTCAACCTTGGTACTCTTGACATTTTGAGCCAGTTAATTCTCTGTGGTAGGGAGGCTGTCCTGTGCACTGAAGGATGTTTAACACCATTACCTCCACACACACACCCTCACTCCACCCTTCCCCTACTCCACCCTCAGCTATGACAATCAAAAATGTCTCCAGATATTGCCAAATGTCCTTTGTGGTGTGGAAGGGGCACAAAATTGCCCTTGGGGGAGAACCACTGTTTTATATCGTAAATCCCTCATCCCCAACCAATGGGGCTGTATATCCATTATTCAGCTTTTAAGTGCCAGCATTAGAGTGCCATTACTAAAGTATTCAATAGAATGATCAAACCGCTCAGGTTGCCTGGGACTTCCCTGGGTCAAGCACTGAAAGTCCCAGGTCCCAGGTGGCCCAGGTTGGTGGAGGCAGTCTGTGCCGGTAGAAACATTTTACATGCTCCAATTAAGGTCACTGCCTGCTTCCGTATGCGTGAGAGCCATAATCACTTCCCTGGAAAGGTAGAAAGTGATGTTTAGAAACAGCACACTATTTCCAGTTTATTCCAGTGTGTCTTAATGCATTTTCCATAGTTCCCCCTCCTCCTGCCCTCAGTAGCCTGGCTAGACATGCTTGCACTGAATTCTTTTCACGTAAGCAGTCCCTTTGCCATTTTACAGGCACTTTTAAAATCTGGTTTTGCTCTGTTATTGGATCTTTTCACTTGGATTTCACATGCTCTTTGGTGCACTCCTTGCCCTGCGTGTCCTCCTCTCCAGCGTCCTTGCCTCAAAGTCCAATGTTTTATCTGAAATTTTCCTGTGTTTGCAAAATGACTTCAGCCACAGGTGACAGGAGATAAAAGCAGAAAGTAAGCCATGGTTGGTTTGAGCCACTGGGCGCTCTAATTTTCCCAGCTCTTGCAAAACTGGGGAAATGATGAGCTGGTATTGCAGCTGCTGCGAAGTTCCTGGAAGCTTCAGGAATTTGTACAACGGGCAGGATATTGGCAGGATATAATTATGAGCGTGCATTTCAGAGATCACCAGCTTGAAGCCTAAACTTATTTTTTCCATTAATAGAAACACTTCAGTTTTTGCAATAATCATCATGAGAATTATTGGTCCCTCATATGAGTTTTTACCTATTATATGTGCTAAGTTGCTTCAGTCATGTCCAACTCTTAGCCTGCCAGGCTACTGTGTCCATGGGATTCTCCAGGCAAGAATACTGGAGTGGGTTGCCATGCCCTCCTCCAAGGGATCTTCCTGACCCGGATATTGAGTCTCTTATGTATCCTTTATTGAGGTTCTTTACCACTAGCACCACCTGGGAAGCCCCCAATCAGTCCAATTACAGTTGTATGTGAGGGTGGATTATAATACTCCTGGAGCTTGAGGTGGGGATTGGATACAAGGATGATGGTGATGGTCATGGTATCATGTATCGAGGGCTTACTGAGTGCCAGACATTCTGCTAAGTACTTTACATGCAAGAACTCATTTAATTCTTACAACAACCAAGGAAGGTAGGGTGTATTATTATCCCTGTTTCTAAGAAAACAGAGCCCTTCAGGAATAACTCGTTGGCCCAAAATTGGATTCACTGTGGGTGAATCCATCCCTTAAACCCACTGATCCCTCTGATTCAAGATCCCAGAGACTTAACCACTTTATGTGGGCAAAGGGCCAGCCACACAGCTGCCAGTCCCTACTCTGCTTCTCTTTGAACCAGACAAGCAGGATACTCTGATCTCAACCTGATGCTGGACCAGAGCTATCAGTCTTTTCCTCCCCCGCCTGCTGCCTTCTCCCATCATCCCTTCTTGAATCGAAAAATGATGAATGGGTCTCTGTGATGAACCCCCCCACGCCACCCAGATGCTGGGAACCCAGAAGACTCTGTGGTCACCCTCTCCTCTCTCAGGGAAGCGGGGTGTGGGGTTGGGGGAGGAATCTCCAACAGGTAATAATTCTACAGCTTCCTTATGGAGACCTCTTATGGAAAGACCAGTGCTGGGGTTTTTCCGATTATTGTCCATTATGTTGCTGGAGCATTCATTCTGATTTCCGTGTTAATACTCTCCATTTCCCTTGCTTATTTCGGCTATTGCCTTTCTCTTTCTGACTCAGTTGAAGGCCAAAGAGCTCCACCCTACTGGGCGGTCAGCAGTGAGTTAAGGGGGGTGTGTTCTTTGAGGTCCTTCACCAAGACCATAGACCTTTCTAGAAGTATTGGCTAAATGACAGACCCCAGGGGAACCAAAATTAGACAAAACTGCTCAGTTGGGGTATTCATACAGACAAAGAGGATACTGACTTGGTTTAGTGACTTTGCAAGAAGCCTTAAGAAGCACCTAATGCAGTGATGTTGGGGAGGCAAGCAGAGGCAGCAGAGTGAGGAGGGATAACCCGAGAGGGGCCCTGGCTGCCCTGTAAGTGTATGTACCTGCTTCCCCAGGGTGGGGCGGGGGTGGGGGAGGTCGTTCCAAAATGCTTATCCAGGCTTCACCTCCCTGTTTAACACCCTCCACCTCCCAGTTTAACCCCCTCCTTGGTTCCCCTCAGTTCTCAGAATAAAATCCAGTTTCCTGAGTAGACGTGTGCCATCCTTATTTACCTCTACTTCCCCCTCTCTCACCACACCCCTCCTTTTGCCCACAGCTCCAGCTTCTCCATGCTACCAACCCCACAGCAGCACCCGTGCCCACTCACTGATGCTTCTTTGCACCCTAGTGCTTCAGCCTAGGTCTTTCTTGTGTACCTCTGCTAGCTTCCTGGGCTCAGCTCAGTTATCACTTCCTCTAGGAAGCCCTCCCTGACTCCCCTCAGTTCCAAAGTGCCATATCCTACTCTTTCAGATCATCCCACGTAACATACAATGTTGTGTTTGTCTATTTGCCGCTCTGTCCCTCTAACCAGACTTTGTTCAAGGGAAGGGCTGTATCTGCTTTGTTCACCATTCATACAGAGTGAGGACAATGCCTGGCACAGTAAGTGCTCAGGAAATACTAGATGGTGGAATCGATCTCAGAAGGAGCCTCTGGATGAAAGTGTTTCTTCCGAACCCAAGGCTCTTGGGATCCTGGTTCCCATCCAAATGGGGTCAGTTCTAGGAGGTGACTTGACTTTGAAGCAATGAAATGAGTGAAACGGCATTCATGTTTGAAAGGACAAGAGATGAGTTTCCATACCCATCTAGATAGTAAACTCCTTGCTAGATGATTCTAAGAAAGGTGGTTCAAGAAGAATTCTCCCTCTATTTATTATATACTCACAGTGCCTCACACACCTGGCACAGAGGGAGAAGATGATATTGTTTTATGTGAGCATGAATGAATGGTTATCCTGAGTCTGCTGTTTACTACCTATGTGATTGGGCTGCTTCCTGAGCCTAGGTCTTTTTGACTTTAAAATGCGTGTAACAGTATCCATCGCTCACAGAATTGTTGTTCAGAATTGCCCAGGGTTATGTAAGAACGCCTGGCTCCAGTTGGGTGTTCACTTAACATTTCTTCAACTGGATGTTGGGGACCAGGTATTTAAAAACATCCCATTTGCACTCTGTAAGGAAAGGCAGATTGCAAAGTGAGCTGGTGTGGGATGAAAAAAAGGATCAGGGATTTAGGCTGCCTGGAGCAAACTTTTCATAAATTGGTTCAACTCTGCTGGCAAACCACTTGAAATGAACATGTTACTCTTCACCAGCAAGGATCATAATGGCGCCTCATCCAGGAAGGCTGCCTTTCTGATCCCAGCCCCATGCCACTCTCCAGGTTTGTGTCTGCTCTTAGGGGCTGCTGGGGGCCAGGACACATCCATTAAGGAAAGGGCAGAGCTGCTCATAAAACTGTTTGTCTCATATAGTTCCTGGACAGGATCCACAGAAGTCCAGTTTGCTTGTGGTCAGATCCCCATCTCCCATCCCCACATCAGGGAAGAAGGAGGGCCGAAAGAAGGGAATGCAGAAGGGGTCTGTTTGCACTTCACAAACTGCAAGGGATACAATTTATAAGAAATAGAAATATTTTTTTAAAAATTGATGAAGACTTGGGACCTCCCTGATGATCCAGTGGTTAAGATTTCACCTTCCAATGCAGGGGCCACAGGTTCGATCCCTGGTCAGAGAGTTAAGATCCCAAATGCCTCACGGCCAGAAAACCAAAACATAAAACAGAAACAATATTATAACATGTTCAATAAAGACTTTAAAGAGTAGTCCACATCAAAAAAAATCTCAGAAAATTTGATGGAGACGATTCATGTTCCCACGTCAGGAGCAATCGGGGGCATTCCCTTCTGCTGAGCCTGCCTTCCTGTTTCTTTCTCTTCTCCTCTCTCCTTCCATCTCTCCACTGTCTGTTCAGCATGTATCAGGCACCAGCCACCAAACCAGGCACTGACAGCAGGGTGGGAAAGTTGCTGCAAGAAGGAGGAAGACCCAAATCCTGCCCCCAAGATAAATTCACATATTCAATTTCCAGACAGAGAGGATGTCTCATTCGGCCAGCAGCTTGCTCCTTCGGAGAATGAGATATCCCACGTAAGCAACTTTTCTTGATACCTGAAGCTTATCCTGTTAGCCTTTGAAGTTGAAAAAAATGAACTCTTTTCCATGAAAGTTTTAAATAAATCCTTTCCAAGTGTCCAGGCTGCCTGAGACTCGTGTGACATTTCTTGTGTGCCCTCAAGTGTGCCTTAGCCCTGCCCACAGAGACACTGACCTATTTGCCATCCAGGTGGGCACCACCACATTTTCTCATTGGATCCTCATGGCAGTTCTGCCCACAAGGAACCTGGAACTTAGCCAGGCAAGTGGATGCCTCCTTGGTCTGGAAAAGGTAGAACTATGACCCAGGCTCAGGTCAGCTGGAGTCTGAAGCCCAGGCTTCTTACCTGGAAGCACATATGACCTTTACCTGGCGCCCCGAGTTGATCAGAGCTACCATCCTAACTTGCAGGGCTCCTCGGGGCCATGTCTGGTATGGAGATTTGTCCAGAGTGGTCAGCAGTGTCCTCCCCACCCCTCCATTTTCCTCTTTGTGGAACGGAGCACTTGGAGGACCCAATTCCTTAAGGACTGTGAGCTCAAGGGACACATGAAGGACAAGGAGCAGAAGGCTTGGTTTTGATGTGAGAGCTTTGGGGCAGACCGTGATGGTGTTCCAAACCTCCTCTAATAATCATGGTGACTTAGTTGGGCTCCCCTTTTTCTACAGACCCTGAGACAAAGATCTGGGGACAAGTAGTTTCTTTGAGGGATGAGCCCAGGCCACCCCAGTGGTGGGGGGGTGGGTGTTGAGAAGTAGAGAGGGACGGGAAGGGAAGGCAGCCTGTCCTGGGTCCTAGAAGAGCAGGTGACGGTCATGGGCACCTGGGGTCCAGTCCCTTGACAACACACCCCTGAGTTGTCCCACAAATTGTTAGTTTGTGGAACACTGTGCAAACTAACAATAAACACAACTCCCACAGTAAAAACAAGAGTACCTGCAACTTCAAGTGCTCGTCCTAGGCACCTTACCTCTGTTGTATCATTTATCTCTACTGTCCTGTAAGACAGGTGCTGTGATTGTCCCCACTTTACAGATGAGAAAACTGAGGCTCAGAGTGGGTCAGTGACTTGCCCAGCTTGTCACAGTCAGGAGGTGGTGGTGTCAGTCTTTGAATTCAGATTTGTTCAGTATATTATCCTGACACCATTTCCTTTTACCTTTTAAATCTGTTTATTTTTGGGGGGGATATGGAGCAAGGAGGACCCTGCCTTCTGGAAGACTTAGGCATCCAGACTTCTCTTATCTGGGAAGTAGAGTGTGTCCCTCTTCTGTGTGGTCCTTGAGCTCTGGCGTGCATTTGCTGAAAACCCACACTCCCAGCACTTTCCGAGTCAGAACCAGAGAGGGTATGCCTTGGGAATCTGACTCTGAAGTAGATGGTCTACTGATAAATTGCATGCTAGTGGCTCTTCTTTCTTAGACAATAAAAAGAAAAAAATCTAATTTTGGTGGAATCGTGTGTGTTTCCTGCTGGAAAAATGATTCTTCATAAATGAGGCATGTCTGGCCCCAGTCCCTGTACCCCCTCCCCTCCAGGGTCTGGGTGATTCCAGTGCCAAGCTCATCCTACTGTCTGGATCAGCAAATCCTGGATGTGTGAGCTTTAGTTTTTCACATGAGAACCACTGTGCAAGGTTTAACTGTCCGGGCATCAGAGAACGATCTCTTGGGGTTTCTGCAGGAGCAGGGGCCGTGCTCTCGGCCCTGGCACTGCCCTCTGAAGCCATGGCTGGAAGGATGCATGTTCCCTCTCCCACCCTGCAGCCAGAGGTGGAAAGGGCTGGTCTCTTCCTGCAGAAGACGGAAAGGAAGATGCCAGGAGGAGACAGGAGACGGCTGAGGTCACTAGGGGTCTTGCCTGCCTCATCCTGATTTGGACATGGTCCAAAGGTAACATTGAGTTGCTTGCCCTTGCTTCATGGCGCTGCCCATGACAGGGAACGGGGTGCTTCACACCTGCCCATCAGCCTTCCAGCTGGGTTTACTCAAGAAGACTCCTAGGTCAGAGGTGGCAGAAAGGAACAATTTCTTTCTGGAAGTTTCCGCAAGTTGAGCTATTTCAATCAGGGAAGAGTACAGAAACCTCTTGACCTATCATTTGTCATCAGCAGTCTCCCCAGTTCAGGTGTATTCATCTGACCCAATCACAGTTGTCTAAAGCCTCTAATTTCTTCTGGGGTTTGTGGGATCAAATAGAATCTCGTACTGGGGCTCTGCCCCCTTCCCTTCCTCAAATCTTCCTTTCACTCTGATTCTCTTCATTTCTGCTTTATCAGCCTTTAACTTCTGATCTTTGAACCCATCAGGCTTGATTTTGCCCCCTAACCTTTGTGCCACTGGAGCCTTTCCCCTCCCACTGCTGTCACTTTCCATCTCGTTTCCCTGCTTTATTTCCCCACCATCTTCCCACACTGGCAACAATCTGATATTTATGTGTTTATTAACTGTCCCCATAAACATAGGGCCTTCATCTGCGTGACTGTTGTGTGTGTCTCCAGGACCTGTTTGTAGAATGAATCAAAGGTTAATTTCACACTCAGAGGGTTTTCCATCAGGGCTTTGATGCAACACTAGTTATCTCCAGGGGAGCTGAGACCTTCCCTATGGGTCTGAGTCTGGGGGCCTTAGAAAAGAAAAAGAGAAAACCAGGTCATAGTACCCTTTGAAATCTGACAAAGGTATGAGGAAGAGCAAGGTGACATCTTGGATTTGACTCAAAGGAAGACATTTTGCTTCTAAACTCTTAAACATAATACCAGTAAAACTTAATGCCTGTTACTAATCTCATCCTAATTAGAGTCCGGGTTGGCTGTCTCCTATAGAATGAGCCTTTAAGAAAAAAATGAGGCTGCCTCAGGCACCACTGAGCCAGGGTTTCTGCCCGGACAAGTCAGTTAATCTCAGCTTTTCTATCTGTACAATGGGAAGAATAATACCTATTTCATAAAAGTGCTTTAAAGATCTAATGACTTAGCATCTATAGAATGCTTGATACAATGGCTGGCGAATGAGTCTTCAGGTAAGCAGGTGGTGATTGAATGATGATGACAAATATAGACTGGTAGATAACAATGTCTTTCAAAGCAAGAAGTCCAAGTGGACATTGCTGGTTAAACAGTTGCTTCCCACTCTCGGACTACCCAGGACTGACCTGTGAATGTGAGATGGCAGAAAAACTCTCTCCAGAGTTAATTTCCTAGGTTCCAAGGATATGCCTTTACAGTAGCTGTCTTATCTCACCCCCACAACTTGGTATCCATAGCACCCAGAGCTTTATGAACCAATGGTGTGTCTCATCCACCCATCTAACCAACCATATATCCATCCACCCATCTATTCATCCATCCACTGATCCATTTAAACATCCATCCATCCATCCATCCATCCACCCACTCACCCATCCATCCATCCACCCATCCACTTGTTCATCTCGACATCCATACATCTATCCATCCTTCTCTCTTTTTCTCTCTCAGGTTAAAGTGCCACAACAAATGCACCAAAGAAGCCCCGCCCTGTCATCTTCTGATCATCCACAGAGGAGGTAAGTATTTAACACTTCCTGCCCTGGGATAGTAGTGGGGATTCCTGCAGGCCATCTGAGATAGCTGTCCATCCAGGTAAATTTTGGAAAACCTCTTGATCCTTAACTTTTACCTGCCTCATTTCTTTCCCTCTGACCCCCCCCTCCTGACATCTGTCTCCTTAATCCACCCCCGTGCCTGTTCTCCCTATTCTTTGTCCTCACTCTGGTCTCCTTGATACTTTAGCCCCAAATTTATCTCCCCTCCCTAATTCTTTTATCGCATTCTTGTCCTCTCTCCTAGTTCTTTACTCTCCTCTCTTTCCCCCCAGTCCTATTCCTTTCCTTTTCCACTTAAAAAGAGCACTAGCTGAGTGTTTTTCCACAGTGTTCTCTTCAGACCCAGTCAATTGGCTCTGTAGAAATAGGCACAGAGAGGGGTCTGATCAGACCTGTTGGTTTGGGTCATTCATGTTCCATCTCCTGGGGCCTTGGGAGTGCCTGGGCCAACTTGGCTGGGCAGGGAGGTAGCCAGACATTGCCTCTGGGAAGCCGCTACCAGCCTTCCACCAGGCAAAAGCAAGACCAATTTAGTTGAAAGGAAAGACTAGAAGGAAAAAATTTTCCCTACCTGCCAAGAATACAATAGCAGGCCTGTAGTCCAACTTTCAAAATGTAGTTCCCCTGATTCTTAGGGTAGTTTTTCCATTATCAACACTGTACTTCATCTAGTGGGGAACTCTCTAAGCCTGTATTGTTCAATATAGTAGCTACCAGCCACATCTGACTATTTACATTTAGGTGAATTACAATGAAATAAAAATAAAAATTTAATTACTCAATCACACCAGCCACATTTCAAGGGCTCTGTGGCCACATGCAGCTACTGTACTGGACAGTGCAGATATAGAATACATTCATCATTGCAGATATTGGCCATCGCTGGTCCAGACCCTTACCCTTCCAGCTGTGGCCCATGGACCAGCAGCAACATTGGAATCACTTGAGAGCTTGTTAGAAATGCACAACTTTTGGCCCCACTCTAGACTTATCGAATCAAAATCTGCATTTGAAACAGCATCTGCACGTGATTTGTCTGCACTTTAAAGTTGAACGCTGCTCTGGAGTAGAAGTTGCAAACTCAGATGTCTGCCAGGGTCAAGCAGGTACCCTGAATGACAGATGCTGGCTGGATGGGGCCATACAAAGCGGAGAGAGAGCCCAGGCACCTCCTGGAGGGAATGGCCACTCCAGCAACGTGACTTGCTTTGTACCATTTCTCATGTTTCTAAAAAAGCCCAATGGCTTCATATGCCATATACTTATTCTTAAAAGTTGTGCATGTGTGCTAATTCGTTTCAGTCATGTCCAACTCTTTGTGACCCTATGGTCTATAGCCCTCGAGGCTCCTCTGTCCATGGGACTCTCCAGGCAAGGATACTGGAGTGGGTTGCCATGCCCTCCTCCAGGGGATCTTCCCAACCCAGTGATCGAACCCAAGTCTCTTATGTCTCCTGCATTAGCAGATGGGTTCTTTACCACTAGCGCCACTGGGAAGCCCATGCAAGCAACTTATTAAAATTGTGAAAATTCTTGCTGGCCCCCTTCCTTCCACCCGCCTTCTGCAGGTTGGGTGGAGGCTTAGCACCAACTTTGGGGAACACAACTTGTTAGTCCTTGTCCTCCTCCTCCACCCCTCCCAGCCCTCCTGGCCTTGAGTCAGCGTGGGCTCAGGGGAACCTGCCCTGTTCTCAAATGAACTGAAGAGAAACTTAAAAAAGGAGGCAGATCGCTGCCAAAAGTGCTGGCTTGTCTTCCAGAGCCAATGGGCCATTGGTTTTCGATGATCTTTGCATTGCTTTCCTCTACAAGGAGAGGAATTTGCAAGAGAAGGAAAAGTCTGCAGCTCTTTCCTCTTGCCCCTTCCCACCTCACATCCTTAATTAAGAACCATCTGTTCCTTGAGCAACTGTATACACACCCCAAGCCTGTTTTAAACCTGAACTCTCACTGTCTGGAGACCTTGTCTTGCAAAAGATTCTTTGGGGAAAATTGCCTCCCGCACGACACCCCTCCATGGTAGCCTGCTGGAGCCCTGACTCCCATGTGGAGACCGGAACCAGCCTGCTGCGAGGTGACCCATTCTTAGACACCGACATCTGAAGAATTGCACTCTCCCGCCCACCCACCGTCAGGGCCATGCCTCCTTTACTCAAAGAGCAAACAGGAACTTTCCAGCACTCTGCTAGCTTCTTGCTTTGGTAGGAAGTTGAAAATATAGTTGGTTTCCATGGTGATGGCAGCTCAGGCTTAAGAGAGAAATTAAATCCCTGGGTCAGTCCAAAGCTGTAACTTTCTCCCTAATGGCCCCACCCCCACAATAAAAAAAACAGCTAACCAGTAGCATTACCAGGCATCATATTTGCATGTGAGCTTTGCCCCTCCCACGGCCCCTGGAAACAGTAAGTAACAGAGGGCTCACAGAGAGAGGGGCTCAGATGGCATGGTTGGAGTCAGGACGTGTTTGTTTAGCACCGCCTGCTGGTCCAGCTCTGGTGTGCCTTCAGGGATGGATGCAGAGGGCCGGCTGGGGGAGCTGAGACTTCCCTTCAGGGATCCTCAATGACCTGTGTAGGACAAATGTGCTTTGACATGCTAGAGGCCGCTCGGGCCTGAGAAATCCCACGAGTGATGCAGGACGATCCTAACATACGAACTTAGATGGGGGAGGGACAGGTGGCCACAATGAGCTGTCCACTGATGATAGCGCCTGAGAAATCTGGAGCCTCCTGTCTTTCAAAGGAGGTTCAATTCTGAAATGAACACCAATGTGAAACAATCATGATACTAGAGAAAAAAATTCCGATAGCTTCAGTTTCATTATTAGAAGTTTTAATTGTCAAAAGCCGTATGTTGACAGCATGAACATTTTAGAAACCGCAGAGAACACAGGTAGTGGGGAGAGTGTCCCGCTACTGTGACACAGCACAATGACTATCATTTCTTGGCAGTTCCCTTCCAGCCTTGGGGGTGGGCCTTTGAGGTGGGGTCTGCTCCCCTGGCATCAGTATGGAGCAGAAGTGGTACTTAAACTCCCAAATCTCTGTCTTTACCCCTACGGATCCAGCAAGGTTAGTCCGGACAGAGTCCGTCCCGTGTGACATCAACAACCCTCTACGAAAGCCACCCCGGTATTCGGACCTGCACATCAGCCAGACGCTCCCCAAAACCAACAAAATCAACAAGGTGAGACTGGGGTTCTGCTAGGTTCAGGTGTTCTGGGTTGGGGCCCTGCCAGACGAGGAACAGGAGGGAGGAATGTTCTTGAACAGGACTCAGTGGCTTGATCTGGGAGCCTTGCTCTTCTTCTCAGCGCCCCTGGGCTCTCTCCTTATTCTGTGTGGCTTGTGTCTAGGAATGTTTTGGGGGGCGTCCAGCCATCAGTGCAGAGCAAATGTACCAGAAGTCTGTCTGATTTAGAGAGAGGGCACCTGGCAATGAGAATGAATGAACGTGTTGATGGGGGCACAGTAGGGATGGGAGGAGAGCCTGAGAGGGGATCCTTAGTGGTCCAGGCTCCACCCTCTGCTCAGAGCTGTTTCATCATCTACCAGGATGAGCTTTGCAGAAGGTTCTGCACTCTCTGACACATCTGTTGAATCTAATCACCCCAGGGAGAAAAGTCTGTTTCTGAGCTCCTGCTGGAGACCAGGTAGATGGATCTGTGTGGGGGCCCTGAGCTCTGAGCCATAGCCGATCTGGTTGGCTTCTGACTGGTCCTTAGATGGTGGTCAGCAGCGGGCCTTTCTGTGTGTCTTTCTTTCTAACATGGCCTGGAAATTTCCACTGGGGATTTCCTCATTCTTTGTTTGATCTATGGGTTGGACGACACCAAAGAGGTCCTAGGGACACCTAAAGCCTCATGGAAGAAGAAGAGGTAACACGTGCCAGCAGGTGATTTCTCAAGCACTATAGTGTCTCCACACATTGTGTGGAAGGTGGATAAAGTGTGGGCCAGTCCAAGTGCGTGGACAGTCACCCACCCGGATGAGCATCTCTGGCCGCTTGACCTCTCCCTGGCAACCATACTCTCCCTTCTGTGCATAAGGCTGAGGAGGGCCTAGCCCCCTCCCTAATCTGTTCTCCACACAGCAGCCAGAGTGATTCTTAATGAATGTAATTTGAATCATGCCAGCCTCTGCTGAAAAACCCTCCTGTGGCTTTCTGTCGAGTGGAGGAAAGAGTCAACCCCTTCCTGCAGTCTGTAAGCCTCCATGCACAACTGGTCCCTCCCTCCTTCTCCAACCTCCCTACCAAAGCCCATATGTTCTTTTTCTCTCTAGCTGTCACCTGCCACACTGGGTCTCAGTCATTCACCATCTGGCTCCTGTGGCGTCATCTTAGGACTTGATGATATACTTGGCCTCCGAAGTCAGGCAGACTTGGCAGCCAGTCTTGGCTTCCCCCACTTACTCACTCTTAAAGTCTCTGGGCAAGTTACTTAATATCTCTGAGCCTCAGCTTTCCTGTGTGTACAATGGGCATGTTCCAGTTATCCACAGCTATGCAAACCAACAACGTCAAACTTAGTGGTGGACATCAACAGCTCTTTAATTATGCTTGTGGAGGCTGTGGGTCAGGTATCTGGAAAGCAGTACAGTGGAGATGGTTTGTTTCTGCTTCATGATGCCCAGGGACTCAACTGGGAAAGCTGATGCAGCTGGTGGCTGGAATCGTCTAGAATATGGATTGGTAAACTATGGCTCACAGGCCATATGTAGTTCACAGCTTGTTTTGTGTGTGTGTATGTGTGTGAATTAAGTTGTGTTGGAACAAGCCACATTCATATTTTCTATGGCTGCTTTCAAACTGGAGAAGGCAATGGCACCCCACTCCAGTACTCTTTCCTGGAAAATCCCATGGATGGAGAAGCCTGGTAGGCTGCAGTCCATGGGGTTGGTAAAAGTCAGACACGACTGAGCGACTTCACTTTCATTTTTTCACTTTCATGCATTGGAGAAGGAAATGGCAACCCACTCCAGTGTTCTTGCCTGGAGAATCCCAGAGACGGGGGAGCCTGATGGGCTGCCGTCTATGAGGTCGCCCAGAGTCGGGCATGACTGAAGCGACTTAGCAGCAGCAGCAACAGCAGCAGCTTTCAAACTACAACAGCAGAATTAAGTAGTTACAACAGAGATCACTGGCTCCCAAAGCCCAAAATGTGTACTAACGAGCCATTTCGAGAAAAAACTTGCCAATCCCTGAACTAGAGGCTCCTTCACTCACATGTCTGGGCTGGGATGAGTTAAAGGCTGAACTCGGCAGAGGATGTCTTTGGGAGCAACTGCACACAGTCTTGCCTTGTGGCTTGGGCTTCCTCACGATATGGCTGCTCAGGGTAGTGAGACTTCTTACACAGCACCTCGGGGCTTGCAGAGCCCTTCTCATCCAACAAGGCGGAAGCTGCAGGGGCCTTCATAACCTAGCGATATAAAAGCCCCATGCGCTGTCCTGGCTGTCACTAGCCAGGGGCTGCCAGCGTCGGTTCTGCTGTACGGTGCTGGTAGGAGCGGGTGCAAGCCTACTTAGATGTGAGGGGAGGAGGCATGGTCCCACTTGTCAGTGGGAGGAGTTCAAGGAATTTGTGGCCACATTTTAAAAATGTCTCCTGCTGAGCAACAAGAGTACCAACCTCAGAGAATGGCTGGGAGGATGAAATGAAATAATCAGTGTAAGGCGGGGCACTTGGGAGAGGTTCCTGGCATGTGGATAAATATCCAGGAAATTCAAGCTGTTTTTATAGCTTAAATCTTGGGCTTCTAATCACAGTGTCAGGCTGGGTCCACTTTTCCTTTATTTTTTTGGTAAAATATGTAGGTCTCTAGGGGAGGGTCTCCCACTTCTGAAGTTGGGGTGCTTAGGGGGTTCCAGTGGTGAGGCTCCTGGAAAGTAACTATAAGCATCCTTTCTTTTATGACCTTTTGAGGAGTGAGTGGCTCAGAGCCATCTCAAGACCTTTCTCTCTGGCTTTACAGACACAGTGAGCCTCTTGGTGTCAGGTGGGACAGAAACATGGGTCAGATAGATCGGTGACTCTGACATTGTTCTGCTTGTCTGCCAGCAGGAGAATTTGATAAGAGAAATAAATTAACCTCTATTTAGAAAGCAGCTTTGGCATGAAGGTGGAGAGGAGCTATCAGAACTGGGTTATTTTTTCCCCCCTACTTCTCTTCTCACTAGCTTCACACAGATTCTTTCTGTCAGGCAATGATGTGGTTAGTGCAATAGATATCTGAGCCAATTTGGTCTGAAGGTTTCCTTTTCATTGCTCTGTCTCCTCTCTCGTTTAGCTCTGTCAATCTAGCTTCATAAAAACCTAGCCTGTGCACCCAGCCTAATGGTTTGAATGTGCATTTTGGAATCAGTAGGTCTGGGCTTGAAACTCAGTTTCTTCATATGCTCTGACCAAACCAAGATCCTTCTGCCTTTGTTTCCCCCTGTGTAAAATAGGCGTTCTAATAGTAGATGTATTGGGAGTTATGGAGAGGATTCGGTGTTGTGATACATGTAAAGGGTTTAGCCCTGACACTGGATCCTCAGGGCATGGAAGAGTTCAAGGATGAAGAAGAGAGAGTAGGGGGGAGAAAGAGGAACAGAAGGAGGAGTCGGAGGAAGAAAAGGGGTGGAGGAGGAGGGAGAAGAAGAGGAAGAGGGAGGAGCAAGAATAGGAAGAAGAAAGAAGAGGCAGAAGGAGGAAATGGAAGAAAGAAGAAGGATGGGGAGGACAGAGGACATGGAGGAGGGTGAGGGGATGGAGGAGATGAAGGAAGCGGAGGAGATGGAGGAAGATGAGGAGATGGAGGAAGATGAGGAGATGGAGGAAGATGAGGAGATGGAGGAGAAGCAACAGCTGCAGGAGCACCTGCCGGCTCCCAAGGGGTCTAGGCTGTAAGGCGCAGGCTTCCACATCAAGGCATCAAAAGCCCCACCTACCTGGGTGGCCAAAGCTGAAGATCTGCCCACTGCAGGGACGCTTTCGGGAGTGGCTGCCTACTTGCTGTCCTTTTCAGCTGGTTGCAAGGAACAGAGCCTCGTCTCTGCCAGCTCAGCACGAGGAACTGTCTCTTGGAAGGATTGGGCATGGGGCAATAAGAGAAAGAGGAATCCTGGTTAAGGAGCTGGGGCTCATGAAACTGAACGTAGAGGACAGGCTTGTGCTCAGGTCAGCAGCTCAGACGCCCAGCAAGACCATGGCTCACTGTTCGGATCCTCCACTCTTTGTGGGTCCCCCTGGTCTGTTACTGCCGACTGTTTTCCTCATCCTCTGCTCTCATCTTTTCTCCCCGTCTTCACTTCTGCAGCCACAGAAGCACCCCTGCTCCTTGTTACCTCAGCCGATCTGTCTTCTGGCCTGTCGTGGCTCTTCTGTCCCCTTCAGCCTCATCTCCTCTCCTCCTTTGCTCTGCTTTCCGCTATTATTCCTCTTGGACCCACTCATCTGTTTATTCCAGGTATCATAGGTCATTAAGCAGCTGCTGGGATGCCCTGACTTTTGGTCCTGAGTTGGGAGTGGGCTTTGGAGGTCACAAGACAAGGCTGTTTAGGAGACTCTGTTGGGTTGGGAGTGGAGAAGAGCATGGCAACCCACTCCAGTATTCTTGCCTGAAGAGTTCCATGGACAGAGGAGCCTGGCGGGCTACAGTCCATGGGGTCGCAAAGAGTCAGACACGACTGAGCAACTAACACTACTAGTACTGCTTTTGGGTTGGAGGGGGGACAGTTTCCCTAGGAGACAGTTTCCATGGGAGAGAGAGTTATCATTACTGCCTTGTCAAAGTCAGTGCACAGCTGATCGAAGGGGAACCTGGGAAGCGAACATGCTTCATTTGATTCTCAGAGTCAGATGTGAGTTCTCATTACTTGGTTCAGCCTTCTGTTTCTGCTTCTGGGCTGGAGATGGGGACCTGGGCCACTAACTCTCTGTACTACTCCAGCACATGGCCCTGTGTCTGAGTCTCAGCGTCCCCGTCTACAACATGAAGTGGGGGCTGGATGGTTTCTGAAGGATGTTTCCACATTTCAGCTGCACTCAGAAAGAGGAATTATGCCATTAGCCCTTCCCTGCATGATCTGAGAGAGTCTGAGTTTCCCTCTGATGGAAGACAATCTCCTATTGGGACATAGATCTGGGTCTGGCCCAAAGAAGGAGTTCCCCCTCCCATTTAGCTATTCTGCGGGGGAATGTGGGCACTGTGTGCACATTTCTCTTCTGCTGATTCTGTTGATTCACACCAGCCCTGAGCCTCAGATAAGAAAGAGACTGAATTCCTGCCTTAACTGTTTTCCTCCATAAAGACAACTTCTCCTTGCCTCCCTCTCTTTGTCTCACCTTCCCTCCTTCCTTCCTTTCCATTCACTGATACATATAACACTTACTAGCCACCTCTTATATTTTTGTTTCTGTGCTAACTTTTGCAGATTCCAAGATAAATAAGGCACAGTCTAGTAGGAGGACATAAACCTTTTCTCCACCCCCCCTCCTTATCCATCCCTCTCTTCATTTCTTTCTATTTTCCTTCCTCTGCTGCTGCTGCTGCTAAGTCGCTTCAGTCATGTCCGACTCTGTGTGACCCCATAGACAGAAGCCCACCAGGCTCCGCCATCCCTGGGATTCTCCAGGCAAGAACACTGGAGTGGGTTGCCATTTCCTTCTCCAATGCATGAAAGTGAAAAGTGAAAGTGAAGTCGCTCAGTCGTGTCCGACTCTTAGCGACCCCATGGACTGCAGCCTTCCAGGCTCCTCCGTCCATGGGATTTTCCAGGCAAGAGTACGGGAGTGGGGTGCCATCTCTAGCACACATTTTTCAAGGGACCACAGTGGGAATAGGGAGCTTCTAGCCTTGAGGACAAAGACAGACAAGCAAGCTGAGAAGTGATGGTGCTGAAGCAACGGCAGAAGCCAAGACCAGTACCGTGGCAAGCTAGAACCAGGCAGGGCCATTCCCAGGAGGAGGAATGTGCTGAGCTGGCTGGTTGAGTGGGAGGTCAGGGGAGCTTCCTGGAGGAGGGGCAATCTGAGCTGCATTTTGAAGAAAGAGTAGGCATCTTCCAGGCTGACTGGGGCAAGGCTGGGAAGATGGTGTTAGTCACTCAGTCATGTCCAACTCTTTGCGAACTCATGGACTGTAACCTGCCAGGCTCTTCTGTCCATGGAATTCTCCAGGCAAGAATACTGGAGTGGGTACCCATTTCCTTCTCTAAGAGATCTTCCTGACCCAGGGATTAAACCCAGGTCTCCTGCATTGCAGGCAGATTCTTGACCATCTGAGCCACCAGAGAAGCCCATTCCAAGCAGGAATAATAACATCTCCCAAGCCTTGGAGATGTGAACTAGCCCGACCACCTATGGTTTGTGCTGGCAACGGTGGGCCATTTTATGTGACTATGGCAGTCGTTGTAGGAATGAGAGAAGAGGAAGTGATGCAAGCCCAGGTCCAGCCTGAATATGTGCATCACAAACCAGCATTTTAATTTAAACATGCTCTGTCATTTGAGCGTGATCTGTATCCTTAGCAGGACACTGTTTTAAGCACAAACCTTTATGCTTTTTAAATAAGGCTAATGGTTTTTTGCAGAGCATCTATGGAAACTTCTTTGCCCATCTGTGAGTAGAGTTCAAAGAAGAGAGTCTTGCTAGGATGGATAGATGCCTGACTTTCATTTCCCCTTGTCCCTCTGCTGACACGATCAGTCGCTGACTTCCTCTGAAAACCTCCTGTGCCCCCCTTTGACTGTGTGGTAACTTCACAGCCCAGGCACATAAAACTTAGCTCACATGTCACTCCCTTATTTTTCCTTACATTAACAAGTCTGTTGCCAGGAACATGTAATTACCATTAGGTAAATTAGGATAAAGTCAGAAGGCTGGCCTCCTGATACCTTACTATTAAAATCAGATCAGAATTATCTCCAAGGTGGTCTTGCGTGGAACGTGGCTGAAATGAACTAGAGCATGACCTTGCCTGGAATAGGACTCTGTCCAGGGCATGTTTGTAGTTGCTTAATCCACAAGAGCCACAGAGGGTGACAACCTACCTGTCCTTCAGTGGATGGTTGATCAGATAAACTGGGTACATCCGTAACATGAAATATCACTCAGCAATAAAAAGGAACAATCCACTGTTGCATGCAGTAACTTGAATGAATCTCCCCAGATCCATTCTGAGTGAAGAAAAAAAAAGCCAATCCAAAAAGATTACGTGCTGTACGGTTCAATTTATAGAACGTTCTTGAAATGGCATTATAGCAATGAAGACTAGGTTAGAGGTGCCGGGGGTAAAAGATGGGAGGGGGGGTTGTGAGGAGAGAGAAGGAAATGGGTGCAGTTAGAACAGGACAGCGTGAGGGATCCTTCTGGTAATGGAAATGTTCTCCATCTCGACTGTATCAATTCAGTGTCTGGCTTGTGATTTCATTGTACCCTAGTTTTGCAAGATGTTATCACTGGAAAAAATAAGAATGCATTGTTGTTGTTCAGTCACTAAGTCGTGTCTGACTCTTTGCTACCACGTGGACTGCAGCACACCAGGCTTCCCTGTCCTTCACTGCCTTGCAGAATTTGCTCAAACAAATGTCCGTTGAGTCGGTGATGCCATCCAACCATCTCATCCTCTGTTGCCCCCTTCTCCTCCTGCCCTTAACCTTTCCAAGCATCAGGATCTTTTCCAGTGAGCTGGCTCTTAGCATCAGGTGACCAAAGTATTGGAGCTTCAGCATCAGTCCTTCCAGTGAATAGTCAGGGTTGATTTCCTTTAGGACTGATTGATCTCCTTGCAGTCCAAGGAACTCTCAACAGTCTTATTCAGCACCACAGTTGGAAAGCATCAATTTTTCATCACTCAGCTTTCTCTACGGTCCAACTCTCACATCCGTACATGGCTATTGGAAAAAGCACAACTTTGACTGGGATCCCTTAAAACTGCATGCGCATCTGCAGCTATCTCAAACTGAAAGCTTAATTGTAAAAATAAATGCTGTCACTAATATAATTGCTTCCATTTATTAATACCAAAATGGCTTATCCCAGTGCTAGGGATTTAGGTACATACATCACCTTAAACTTCACACAGAGCCACACAGTGGGTGTTCTCAGCCCACATGAAGGACAAAGAGAGATTGAAGCTCGCAGTGGGGAAGTCACTGATGTGGAGGCAGGATGACCTCATGGGAGTGGAATGATTTCTGGGAAGGGGGCATGCACAACCCAGTCGAGTGCCCACTGGGCCTCCAGATGAGGAATGTCTATTCCCTACCCCTCACCCCTCCACCCTTCTATGCTCGTTGGTATTTGCTATACTGACTCTGGAGTTTGGCAGGTAAACACACCTGTTGACAAAATCAGATCACACAAAACCATCCTTGGGTACCTGGACCCATGCTGAGTGGTGGAGCTCTGAATGATTCAGAGACCAAATTATCCATGTGCTGTGAGTGAACAGATTAAGGTACCCCTGAGAATGCTTAGCTCTGCCAACTTTGAGAGGTAGGAACCTCTTTCCTGGGATGCTAAGGTTTGCTAGTATTTATTCCCATTTCACAGAGGGCAAAATTGAGGAATGATAGGGTTAGGCATTTTGTTCAGGATGCATGGGGAAGAGGTGGCTGTGTTCCCCTTTTCCTCACTCGGAATTCTGCTGTTATTACTTTCCTGGGGCTGCAGAAACAAATCACTGCAAACTGGGTAGCTGAGACAAAACCCATCACAGTCTGGGGTCCAGGAGCTGAGGTCAAGGTGTCAAGCGGGGTTGGCTCCTTGGGGAAACTCCACGGGAGAATCCAGTCCATGCCCCTCTCCTAACCTTCGGTGGCTCCTGCAGCCCTTGGCATTTCTTGGCTTCTAGAAGCCTGTCTTCACAGCACCATTTCCTCTGTGTGTCTTTCCATTCCTATTTTTCATAAAGACACTTGACATGGGATTTTACACACCCTACCCAACCCCAAATCCAGGATGGTCCCATCACAATTAGGTCACATACTAAGGTTCTGAGTAGACATGTCTTGGAGGAGAGACAGTATTCAGCACACCGCATGAATACTGGCCCCACCCTGACAAGCGCCATTCTGAGGATGTGCACACAGATTCTGTCTTCATCTTGGCTTTAGAACAGTTTCAAGGGCCAGAGGAGGCTGTGCTGGTTCCAAACGAGATGCAGGCAAAGATGCTGCAGGCTGGCTCTCGCAGTTTCTCTTGAGCTGTCAGACTGTTGATTCTTTAATAAAACACTCGGGAGGAGAGGCGTTAGGATGGGAAGAGTTCTCTGGGCACCTCGGCAAGGGACTTTGCAAAATCAAAGAGGCCTGAGGAGTGTGGCTATCGCCCGCCTGGCTTTCATTACATGGTAACCTTTCAGCCCAGGCTCCAGGCAGTGGGCAGGAACTTGACTGGAGAGACTGCCTTCCACAGCTGGATGCAACCCAGTAGGGGGTGGGGGGAGGCAGGTGGGACTTTGCCAGGGAAGGGTGTCTGGTGGTTGAGGAGGAGGCACTGAAGATGCAGAGGGGGTGGTCTTCCCTGGCAGCTCAGCCTCACTGCTGCAGTGTCTCTGCCTCTCTGCCTGCCCCTGCCCCCACCCTGCCCTGTTTTCTTTCTTCAGGACCACATCCCTGTTCCTTACCAGCCGGACTCCAGCAGCAACCCCTCGTCCACGACATCCTCCACGCCCTCCTCGCCAGCGCCCCCACTCCCGCCCAGCGCCACACCGCCTTCTCCCCTACACCCTTCTCCACAGTGCACGAGGCAGCAAAGAATTTCAACCTGCCAGGTACCTTCTGCGTGTGGGAGGTCATGGGGTGAGAAGTCGGGTTCGTGCCAGAGCCATGTCCAGGCCAGTCTGCGTGAAAGGTTGGAAGCGTATGGATCGAGCCTTACCATATGCAGGGCAACTGCTGCATAGTCCCTTATGTGATCTTGAGAGCAGCCACGAGGTAAGTAGGATCAGCTCCATTTTACAGATGAGGAAACCGAGGCTCATAAGGTAAGGGGACTCTCAGAGACTCTGTGTTTTGGGAAGCAGCAGCTCGGGGTCTCTACCTAAGTCTGAGTCACAGGGGGAGCCATCTGCTCTGGAGCTGGACATTGCCTTAAGTGTAAAATCCCTGGTGGGCCAGTGGCTAAGACTCCATACTCCCAATGTAGGGAGCCTGGGTTCAAACCCTGGTCAGGGAACTGGATTCCACATGCTGCAACTGTTTGTACACTGAAAGCTAATGATCCCGCATGCCCCAGTGAAGATTGAAGATCTAAGAAGAACTCAGACCTAGCGCTGCCAAAAAAATGAAGAGCTAAATCAGTTGAAACTGGCGATGGGATCCTGTGCCAAGGATCTCAGGGCTCACACACCTGAGCAGGGCTGCATTCTGAGTCTGTGCAGACATCAAGACTGGGCTCCAAAAGAGTGAGCTGGTGTCCAGGAATAAATAGCCAGCTCCCTCATGTCCCTGCCCTGTGACCTCTGGCTTCAGTTTTCACACCTCTGAAAGGATACAGGGGTCAAGAGGACCTCACAGGGTCTTCCAGCTCACAAACTCCAGGGCACTCCGCCACTGACCTGAGACTGTGTGCTGGGCTGTGAGACAATGGAGAAGGTCTCATGTGATGTTCTGGCTTCTTGGACTTACAAAAGGGATCTTTCTCAGCTCTCAGGTGAGACAGACCTGAGTGTCTTCCCACCCCTTCCAGGGCTCAGCCCAGCCCACCTCCTGTTCTCCGATCGCAAGGACACTTCCAGCTCAGCCATATTTGTAGCACCAGAGCTGATTTCAAGAGGAGGCTGGCGGGATGAGGTCTGGTTTGACGAGTTGGGACCAAAGTCTAGCTCTATGTTGTTCAGTATGGTACAGACTAGTCACACATGCCTATTTAAATTTAAATGAATTAAAAATAACTATAGTTAAAGTTTTAATTCCTTGGTCATGCTTGCCACATTCCAAGCACTTGAGAGCCACTTGTGGTTAGTGGCCACCTTGTTGGGCAGCACAGGTGTAGACCATTTCCCACCATTGCAGAAAGTTCCACTGGACAATGCTGGTCTAGGGGTTGGTTTCCTCTTGAGCCAGAGAGCTTCCTCACAGGGGGAAAGGAAAAACACCCAGGTCCTCAGTAACAAGTCACACCTCCAAGTCTACCCAGTCACGAGAGAATATCTTGGAGACAAATGAAGACTCAGCCCCACGTTTAGGCAACACCCAGATACATCCACCCGTTAAGCATAAGCTGCTCATGTCACCTGCCAACACTGCTTTGATCTGGGCTGTGTCTGAAGGGATAGAGTGTGTCTTAAAGACTTGCATCATGGGGAATTTTTTGTTAAGTCCAGTCCTGAGGCAGCCTCGTACCTGTGGTGTGAGGGCCCCTCACCTGGCAGCCAGCAAGGACCATAACAGAAATCATCAGCTGGAACCGTCTCAGTAAGTGCTTCTGAGTCAACCAGGCAACAGTGCTCAGCATTTCCATAGACCGAAGGTGCCCACCAGCACCCCCAGCCACTTTCACCTCTCTGGAAGGAGTCGAATGGGAAAAAAGCCCTTTGACACCCCCTTCAACCCTTTGACCCTCCCCCCTCAATCTCAGCGGGGAAGAGTCTGGATGCTTTCCTAGAGCTGTTCCACCTCTCACCCAAGATATTCACTTCAGGGCTATTTTCCTTGTAACCATTTGCTGCCTATTTACAGATGGGGGCTGGCCAAGGACCTCTTAAGGGGGAACCGACCTCTTAAGGGGGAACTGTGCATCACAGCACCAGCACTCTTTGATCTCTAGGAGACTCTGCTGGCATCTTGGATCGCCAGGGTGACCCCTGTTTCCTTCATCCCTTTAGTCAGAGGCCTGGGGAGGGGTCTTGACCAAACTACTATGCTAGCCTGCCAGCGGGTCTGCATCTGCTCCATGGCAGGCCCCAGTAGTGCCCTGACCCTCTTTGGGGAGTGGACTAACGGGGCCTCTGGGTGAAGGTGCTTTAAAATAGCAGTTAAAAGAGTGTGAGCTCTGGAACTGAGCTACTTGGGTTTAAATCCCAGCTCCATCACTTAATATCTATGTGCTGTTGAGCAAACTACTGACTTCTCTCTGCCCCCTCTTTCTTCATCCATACAATGGGGATAATAATAGTACTTACTTTGTAGAACCCTCAAAGGGCTCAACATTACCATACATGTGCAAAGTTTAGCAGAGCACCTGTCTCGTCCAAGAGCTAACCAAAAGTGAGCTACTTTCATCGTTATTAAACCCAGGATTAGCAAATTACCGTGGCTACCACTGCTAAGTAATATGCCCTAACCAGAATTGTGGAAATAAAGGTGAGGTCCCCAGATAACCTGAAACTGACAGTAGGAATTAAATTAAACTTTTAGGGGAGGTAATTTGGCATTGTCAGTGTTTCCAATGTACATTCCCTGGACCAGCAGTATCACTTCTAAGAATTTATACACAGAAGTGTTTGCACAGGGATCTATAATGATTTTTTTGGCAGCAGTGAAAAATCTGGACTCAACCCAAATGGCCATCAGGAGGGGAGTGTTTGAATACACTGTAATGTATCTGTGTAACCAAATACTCAGCCGCCCTTGAAAAGAATGGAGTAGCTCTTTGTAAATATCCTGGAGATGGGAAGAAATCCATAATATCTTTTAAGTGGAAAAGAAGTGATTTGCAAAAGCACTGGTATGATAGCATCCTATTTGCTGTAACATGATTTCATGCATTTATGTGTGTATTTATACGTGTGTGTATGTATTTGTATATGCAGACAAATGTCTGCAGGACTTCATGGCAGGTGTTCTTTCTAAGAAGAGGAATTTTATTATGCACTTCGTAGTGTATATAATAGCAAGAAATGTGCATCCGTTTTGTAATCGAATAATAACAATAAAATGCAGTGTTGACATAGAAAACAAAATAGGACGCTTCCCTGGTGGCTCAGAGGTTAAAGCGTCTGCCTGCAATGCGGGAGACCTGGGTTCAATCCCTGGGTTGGGAAGATTCCCCTGGAGAAGGAAATGGCACCCCACTCCTATATTCTTGCCTGGAGAATCCCATGGACGGAGGAGCCTGGTGGGCTACAGTCCACGGAGTCTCAAAGAGTCGGACACGACTGAGCGACTTCACTTTCACCCTCTAGAAGGACAGTCAGACCTTCCCCCACCCCCACCGCCTGCCTAGGCAGTTTTGGCAAAATTCCTCCAGGGTGACAGGCATCTATTCTGTTCATACAAGGCCCCGGTCACCTGTTACATACACCAGACTGTGAGTCTCTGTTGATGGGAAAGGAGCTTTGGCTCTGGTTTCTTGCCAGATGTTGAGTTTTCTGAAGATAATTCAAGCTAACACCTAGGTATAACAATGCCCCTGGCATTGGTTACTCTAGAACATTCTTTTTGAAAAGAGGCCATGTGGTTACAGGCATTTGGCTCAACTGTTAACCTTAGGGCCCATGAAGGACATCCTTCACAGAATCTGGGATTGTGCTCTGCTGGTTGGGTGGACCCCCTTGCTCTTTGCCACTCCCTTCAGAATCCTGATGCCATGTTGGACATGGCACAGTGAAGGGTGGAAGGCTTCATTTGGATCCCAGATTTGCCCTCTCCCACCTCTGTGGCCTTGAATATGGCACTGACTCTGTTGAGGCCTCAGTTTGCCATCTGTAAAATGGGTCTGACCTGCCTGTTTGTATGACCTTTGCTGTGGGAAGGTACATGAAGGGACTTTGTAAGGGACTGTTGTATGGGTTCCTCAGACTAAAGTGTTCAAATGCCTTCTTCCTTTGGAGTAATCTGGTGCCATGTTTAGTGTCTCCTCCATCAGAAAGTCAGCTCCATGACACTAGGAAACTCATCTGCTTCACCTACCCCTCTACACCCAAAGCCCAGCCCAGTGCCAACTGCTGAAGGCACTAATTAAATGTCTGTTGAGTGAATGAATAAGTGAGCAAATGACTTGAGGCTCGTTTACCTCCCAGAACTGCAGGTTCTTTTTCTTTAAACTGTCTCTGGCCCTGAATTCCACCAACTCATTTCTTTAATGGATGTTTATTGAGCATCACTATATACCAGGTACTATTGGAGGCACTGGGTAAGGAGCAAGGCACACATCAGGTGTGCCCTGAGTGCGTTAACTGTTGCTGCTGTAACAAATTGCCATGAGCTTAGTGGCTCGAAGCAGCAGAAGTTTATAACTCTACAGTTAAGGAGTCAGAAGTCCAAAATCAGTTTCACCAGGCTCAGTATCAAGGTGTGTGCAGAGCTGGTTCCTTTAGGAGGTTCTAGGAAAGAGTCCATTCCCTTGCCTTTTCCTAGCTTCTCAAGGGCCGCCTGCGTGCTTTTGCTTATGGCCCTACGTCTGTCCAGCCTCCGCTTCCGTTATCACATCTCCTCCTCTCATCCTCTGACTTGGATCCTCCTGCCTCCCTCTCATAAGGACCCTTGTGATTATACTCAAGGTTTACCCAGAGAATCCAGAATAATCCCCTCATCTCAGGATTCTCAACTTAAACATATGCAAAGTCCCCTTGGTCATGCAAGGTAACATATTCCCGGGTTCCTAAGACTAGGATGTGGACGTCTTGGGAATGGAGTTGGGGGAGAAGGGCCTTATTCTGCTTGTCACAGTCTCTGCCCTCAGTGAGTTTATAGCTTAGTGGAAGAGACAAATGTTAGTCTAGCAAACAGATACATGAAAATAGGATTTTAAATTGTAGTGAGTGCTGTGAGGAGAGAATAGTGCTATGAGCAAAGTCAAGAGGCTGAAACGTCAGAGGCAGCTGAAGGCAGGAGGGAAGTTGTTCAGGCAGACAGAGGGGAGCACATGTAAAGGCCCTGTTACCAGAAAGAGCTGGAAGCGTGCGACTGATGGCTCAGAGTGCCCATAACCAAGGCACTAGGCCAGGCTCAGAGCTGCAGGGATGAGGCCTGGTGGGGCCTTGCAGGGGACTGCATGGCTTAGACAGAGGATGATTTGATCTTTCTACCTTCCTTCTAGGTCCTTTCTTTCAGATGGCCACTGAGGCTGCTCTCTGAGGCGTCCATAGGGAGGGAATGTAGCCTTGCGAGTGGAAGAGCCTTCAAGTGGCCTGTTTGTCTCTCTGACCTCTGGTCACTTGCAGCCTCTCAGTTTCCGAACCCTGTTTGAACCCAGACAGCCAGGAGCCACTCAGAGTCATCAGCTTCTGACCTGCTTCTCTCTGGTGTCCGTCATCAGCAAGAACAGGCGGGGCTCACAGCACTCTTTCCCTCCTCCTCTGGCCGAGACTCTCTCTCTTTCAGTCATCAGGAACGAGCTGTCCTCAGGCCACGGAGGGGTCCTGGCAGGAGTCGGAGGCTGTGTGTGGAGGCATTTGCTGGGTGTCCCGTTGCTGGACACCTGTCCCTTCTCAGAGTGACATCCATTCTCCATCAGCCCTGCCTCTTTAAAAGAATGTTTAACTGCCAGCTAACCTTTTCTGCAGACACTGAAGCCCCAGTTCCAGTTGGGGAGGGAAGAGATAAGCTAAGTCTCTTGAGAATCCCAGGTAGTTTTTCTTTTTTAATTTTAGTCCTTGTTGACTAATAAAATGTCCAAATGCAATGAAGAAAAAAAAAAAACCTAAGTTATCTAATGGAAGAAGGGTCCCTGACATGGAGGTCAGATTTCCTTTAAGCTGTGTTCTGTAACTTTGAACAAATTGCTGCTCAAACTGGGTACTTTGTTTTCCAGAATTAGAAAAATGCATCCATTTGGGCTCCAGCTAGCTAAGATATTTGGGGGATTGCTGTGCTAAAAGAGATTTGAGTAATTCAACAAACATGAGCAGCTCACTCACTGGGTGCAAGGCTCCAAGCCAGGTGCTTGGATCCTGAATACCAGAACTCACTGTCCATTCTGGGATGAGGGTGAGGTTTATAAACCAGTTCCACCCTCAGGGCCAGCTTATGATTGAGTTATCTGAAACTCTCTGTCTATAAATTATAAAGCATTCTTGTCCATTAGTTAAGAGAACTTAGAAAGATATCAGCTTATGCATCGCTGTTAACCCTGATTCTGCATCGTCCCTGAGCTCTTATCTCATGTAATGATGAGCTCAGCCCTATGTAGGAGAGATTATTATTGGTCCCCATTTCACATATCTGGAAACTGAGACTTGGAGAGAGATGCCCAAACTTTCACAGGCAATCAAAGGAGGAACACAGATTCAACCCTGCAGGATTGGCTTCTGGACTCTAGGTTTGGAGCCCCTGTACTGATTCTTGGTGAGCCAGCTTGTCCTTGAATGGATAAAACTGTTTCTGGAAGTGTATCCACCAGCTCAGACTCATATCTAATCCCATCCCTGCTCACTGCCTTTACTTAAGGGTATAAAACTCTGTGTGACCTGTCTCCTACCCCTGACATCCCTCTTGGCCCCCGATCCAGGTTCTTCACCCCACTGGAGCAGTGATAACACTGGAAACCTTGGGAATGTCCGAAACAACTGGCCTCCAGTGAGCAGATGGAAAATAAAATGAATTCTAGGAAAATCAGCAGTGAATCTGAGGAATTTTCTTTTATATTATCTTTCCTTAGATACAGAAATTTGTGCCTTTGCTAAGCAGAATAATGGTCTGATCCTGGGTCCGTGAATACGTTACTTTCCGCAGCTAAAGCAACTTTGCTGCTGTTACTGAATTAAGGATCTTGAAGTGGAAAGATTACCCTGGATTATCTGGGTGGATTCTAAACACAGTCATGAGGATCTTTTATAAGAGGAAGACAAGGCAATAAAGACAGTAGAAGGTGACATCAGGATGGAAGCAGCGACTAGGGTGATGGGGGAGAGCCAAGAAATGGAGGTAGATTCTCCAGCTGGAAAAGGCAAGGAGAAAGTTCTCCTTTGGAGCCTTCAGAAAGAACAAGCCGCTTGTGACTGTTTTCAGGCTTCTGACCTTCAGAACTCTAAGAGGATAAATTTGTGTTAAGCCATCTAATTTATGATAATTTGTTACAGCAGCAATAAGAAAACCAGTACAATGCTCAGTGCAGAAAATTAGAAAAACATGGGAAACACATAGACCACCTTCACCCGGTGCTCCTGGCCCCATCCCCAACTTCTGGCAGTCCCAAATCTGATCTCTGCTCCTGTGAGTTTAATTTTTTTTTAGATTCTGCATACAAGTGAGATTGTACTATTTATCTTTCTCCATCTGACTTATTTTACTTAGCATGGTATCCTCGAGGTCCATCCCTTATGTCACCAACAGCAATGGCAAGATTTCATTCTTTACATGGCTGAATAGTATTCAATTGTATATGTATGTGTGTGCATATATATATTTTTTTTCTTTATTCATTTATTCATTTTTCTGTCGATGGGCACTTAGGTTATTTCCATAACTTTGGATGCTGATTTCTTTTCCTTCCAGTATATACCCAGAAGTGAAATTGCTGGATCATCTGGTAGTTCTAATTTTTACTTTTTTAGGAGCTGCCTACTGTTTTCCACAGGGGCTGCACCAATTTACATTCCCACCAAGGGTGCACAAGGGTTTCCTTTTCTTTACATCTTTACCAATACTTGTCATTTCTCGTCTTTTTTGATAACAGGCATCCAAACTGTGAGGTGATACGTTACTGTGGTCGTAAAGGATTTTCTTAAGCCACATAATCACTCTGCCAAAAGGGGGAAAATTAATTCCCATATGTTAGATTATAGATTAGAGGCTTTCTTTCTCTATGTGTGTGTCTTTATGGGTTTAACAAAGATGAGATTGTGCTCAGGATGGCTCTCCAAGGTGGGGTGCTCTGTCTTTAGGAAGTTTCAATGGGAGGGTTGGCTTGAATGTTTCTGGATTCTTTACACGTGTTCTCAGTCCCTTAGAATTCAAGGTGTCTGCAGAAGTCTGGAAACTTCAGGGGTGGGCAGAGGACCGCAGAGTGGCTACAGGAGCCCCATTTGTTGCCTGAAGGGCCAGCTCCAGGGCGGCACTCACTGTGGTATTTTCTTTCTTTTGCAAGCGTCCCACTACTACAAATACAGGCAGCAGTTCATCTTCCCAGGTGAGTTTCCTGCGAGCTCAGTTTCTTCCAAGCGAGCCCACTGAGACATGTCAGCTGTTGTGAGGGGACAGAGGCGAATGTTGCTGGGATAGATGAGCCCAGAGAGGATCAGGTGGAACCACCCAGACCACAGGCTAGCAACTGGCAGTGAAGGTGGAGGGTAAAAAGGATGGGGAGTCCATGGACTCAGTGGCACCAATGAGGTCCCAAAGCACAAATGGAAAGGCCTGAGTGGGTGGTCTGTAGTGCCAGGATGGGCAAGGGTGGGGAGGGGTCCAGAACCCCATGGTGGGGGAGAGATGGTCAAAGGGGCTGGAATCGGGCTTGGGAGACATGAAACCAAGAGGCCTCATCATCCCAAAGGGGACTCATGAGTGAGGAGGACCCAGAGATGCTGCTTCAGTGGGTGCTTCAGGCCAGAGGCTTGGGGGCTCCGGCAGCCCCATAGATGCCGATGGGAAGTTTTGTTCAGGATGTCCTCTTGACTACTCATGAATTTCAGCAGGTAATTCAAGTGGCTAGGGAAAGAAGAGAGGGGATTGGGCAGCCAGGGACTCCTGATCTGTTGAGAAGTTTCCAGCCACCGGCATCTCCCAGGAATCAGGCTTTGGGGGAGCCTGTGGGCCCTTGTCTGGTTTCTGACTGTCCAATCTTTGGCTCTCAGATGTGGTGCCGGTGCCAGAGACGCCGACGCGGGCGCCCCAGGTCATCCTGCATCCAGTGACCTCGAATCCAATGTAAGTGGGACAGAGACCTCTCCCCCTGCCCTGGCCTTTCAGTTTGCTCAGGATCCCTGTCTTCTTTCTTCCTCTTCCTGGAACTGATAGGGTGGGAGGCAGGGTTGGGGGGAAGCCTGAGGGGGCCATAGAGACAAGGGCAGAGAGAGGGGAGAACGTGGCAGCCCAGGCCGAGAGGGACGGTGCTAGTCCCCGTGAGTCACTTCTGCCGTGTGTCTCTGGTCTTTCCAATCAAGTGTGACTTCCAGGGGCCAGACCATTTCCTTCAGACCCCCAGACCCGCCTGTGATCAGAAAGACAACTCCCCCCAGGCAATAGCTAAACCTTAATGGAAGGGCAGTTATTTTATGTCATTATCCCCTGTTTAGAAAGGAAAATTTAGGTTTATACTAGAGATCAGTAACTTACAGCCCATGGGACAGACCCGTATTTTTGTAAATAAAGTTTTATTGGAACACAGCCATGCCCATTTATTCACAACATGCTGTCTATGGCAGCATTCAGACTACAACAACAGAAATGAGTTGTTCCAACAGAGACCGCTGTGTGGCCAGCAGGCTCTAAAATATTTACTATCTGGCCCAGCAAGTTTGCCGATCCCTGGTTTCTAACATTACAAAAATAAAACGAGCTTATTTTGTGAAATTTAAACTATTCCATAAAAAAGAAAAAGAATAATTTATAATTGTACCACTCTTAGCAGTATGGTCTATTCATATTTTACATACTTGTGAGCTAAACTGTGTGCAATTTCCATCCTCCTCTGTTTGTCCCTTAATGCTTTAACATCATATTTTTCATACTATTCCAGACTCTTCATACACATGGATTTTAAAATACCATATTGATGTGGAATGATTTCCTTAACTGTTTCTCTACTGCTGGATCTTACATCTTCCCATAGTTCACTGTATAAACAGTTCTGCAATGAACATCTTTGTGTGTGATGTCTTTAGCATCCTTAGGATACAAGCCCTCTTTCTAGGTACTCTATTGCTCATGCAGCCAAAGTGAAATCACCTTCCATAACTTCAGTGGTTGTGACCCAAGTCTAGGGCATGCTAAGGACCCAACTTTGGTTTGACATCTCTCCAAACTCACATTTTTGCCTACCTGGTTTTTCTTCCAGCTCCCGCAGCTGCTCCATCCTTTCTGACCCATGTTACCCACTTTGTTAAAGACTCAAATGGTACATCTCTGAGATCAAAGGAGCAGCATTTTGCCACGGGGTGTTGTGCTGACATCTAGCTCCAGATCGTTTCTCTGCAGCACATAGACTAATTACACAATTTGTGCAAGATGAACTCCAGGTTATTAACTGAGAGTCAGGGAGTGCCAGTGAAAAACAGAGTCAATAAGTGCCCACGATCTGCTTAAATGTGCGTGGAGTGATGGGAACTGACTCTCTGCAGCAGGGAAATTATTTAATAGTCCTGGCTGCTGTAATCACGCCTTGATGCAAGCCGAGGAGGGCAGCCCGTTCTGTCGGGCGTGGGGAGGGGCTCCAGCTGCATTGTTCCATCTCTCCCGAGGGCATCAGATTTCCAGCGTGCCGTTTCTGCCTTTCGAAGAGGTATATAAATTACTGGTTAATAGGATGGCAAATGCTACTTCTTTCTTCTTCTTCTAGCTCTTACAGTCTTTCAGACTCCCTCTCACCAGGAGTCTCTCCAGCAAGTGGATTGACTCTACAGGGTTGGTAGCTTCCTGGTGAGGTCTGAGGGTCAAGATAGGGGACCCCCACTCAAATAAAGAGATGGGGTGGGGAAATAAGCTAAGCTTCCACTGGGAAAATAGGAAGGGGCCATGGTGGCCATTGTGATCCTTTTCTCCCACCAGTTCCAGTTCACTCTGGAAATATTCTCTACCTTAAAAACCCACTCTCCCCACCAAATTCTCTAACACACACTGTGCCTTGCATCTCCCTCACGTACCTGTGCTCCAGCACGCCCACAAATCCCCTGCATGTGCACCCAGCTCACACGCACACAGAACAACCCCTGCACAGAGCACATCCCACGATGCCCTCACAGCCCTCAGTGGACACTTAGCACTCACGGTGTGTGTGCCCCCAGCTCCCATACCCTGTTTGTTCCCATACTCAGAGCACAACTGCAGTTCAGCAGCTCAAGAATGCATGGTATACCCACACGTGTGCACACACTCGCACACACACGTGTGTCTTCCAGTCCAATACAATCTGTCTCCTCTTCGTTTTCACCCACGCATCTCCACTGAACATAATTGGCAAGGTCCAACTCAAAAACTGTGAACTTTCAAATTCATCCAGTAATCCTCTCTCTTGGGCATTTCCATCACCATCCATTTATTCAGTTCATACCTAACTTTTGACCCTTGTTACTCATAGCCTTTCTGCACTAGTACTATAAATATTCCTTAAGGTCAGGAAGCCATGTCAGTCTCAATGCTATATCCCTCTAAGGGTCTTGCACTGTTCCTGACTCTTAATTCTAATCAGATGGGTGAATGAATGAATGAATGAATGAGCAAAAACAGCCAAAGAATCCTTCCAAAAGATTCAGAACTGTAGAGATCTGGTTAATCCTTTCCTAAGGAACACCTAGAGCTCTGGGGATCCTGCCATCCATGGCATTTTATAAGGAATTTATAAGGCCAATTTATACAGAAATTGCTAGATTAGGGGAAACCAACAAAGAAAAATGAGCCCTGAGCAGACCAGAAAGTCCATTTAAAACAGTGTCCTTGTGCACCTCTCCTTGGTGGCAAGGTTATGGATTATTTTAGACACAAGCAGTGAAGGGAAATTAGAGAAAAAGCCTTAATGGAGAGCTTCACATTTTAAGATGTTTCATACATGGATCAAGTCAATGCATGCACCCATCATTTCACCCAAGGGTCACGTTTATTTTTCTTTCTTTAAAGCTTGGAAGGAAATCCATTACTTCAAATTGAAGTGGAGCCAACCTCGGAGGTAGAACTGGAGAGTGATGAAGCAAATGAAGCAACTTTTTCCGGGGGCTGCCCACTTGGCAAAGGCGATTGATGTCTTTGATGACGCAGAGGGCTTGGGGTGGACTGGGGGTACAGTGCCCTGCTTGATGGATGTTCTAACTCCAGGACGACTAATGAGCGAGGGGCCCATCCTGGTGCCAAGCCTAATGGGCCGTTAACATGGTGTGCATCATGGAAAAGCTAGTTTTACAGAAGTTGGCAGGTGATCTGCATTCTTAGTTGAAAATTCAGCTCAGGGCCGGTGAATACCAAGAGGGATGTGCCCCACTACTTTCTGAAGAATATGTGAGAGGAGGGGATGAGGGCCTCAGGGTCTCTGGCTTAGTAGGGTGTTAAGAATGTTCTGGGGCCTCTTCCCACCTGCCAGGACCCCTAGAGGAATAAACAAAGTCTTTGGGGTGAGAACCAGAGCCCCGACTCCTCAGCTCTGCTGTTCTGTCCTGAACTGAAGGGAATGGAGTCAGGGTACCCAGAGCAAATTATGTCCTTTTCTGGAACGATCGCAGTAGCTGGAAAGTGACCCTGAAAGAAGCCATATTTCCCATGTTGTTTCTCCTGAACATGCCTTTGGGCGTAGCTTGCTCAGGTTTGGAGTTTAGAGAGACTGCACCCAGCCTAGGGGTCTCCTCTGGCTATCTTTTTGTCTTGTCAGGCTCCAAGCCCCTGAAAATCACCACCACCTCCTCACCCCCGCCGACTCCCACTGGGCTCAGGCAGCTGCTGCTTGCCCATTCCAGCTGAAGAAGCCAAGGGACCAGGCCCCCTAGCCTTAGGTGCCCCCGGACACCACGCTGGGAAGGCGGATCCCTGAGCCTGGAGTTTCTAACTGTTGCAGTGGCCACGTCTAAGTATGCCTGAGTCATGTGGGCGTGCAGTGAAAATACAGAGTCCTGGCTCTGGCCTGCTGATTTTCTGATTCAGAAAATCTGGCTGGGGCCCAGGAGTCTGTATTTTTTTTTTCAGCCATCCTGGCAGCTGTTTCGACAGGCAGTCAGTTCTGTGCCAAGAACTCAACAAATCTTTGCCTCACGAAAAACCTCGCACCACCCCCAGGGGCAGATGTCGTTAGGCCCACTTTATGATGAGTCAAGGAAGGCCCAGAGAAGTGAAGCACCTTGCCCAAGGTTGCCCAGCGGCCAGATTCCAGCTCATCTGGTCTGACTGTTAAGCCCATTCTGTCCACCTCTCACTCTTGTATCTCCTGCCCTCCCAGCTGCAGAGGAACCCCAGGCCTCTGGCCTATCCCGAGTACCTCTGACATCTCCTGGTTTCTGCCTCATGAATTCAAATTCCTCTGAGGGAGTGAAGGCCCTCCATGTTGAGGACTGTCACATGTTATATGAAGGTGTATAGGGTGTCCGTATTTCAGCCTGTTGTCTTTCTTACTCCCGCATAAATAACCAGACAAGTCAGAACACCATGGTCTAGTAGGAGGGCATCGAATATCAGGAGTCGAGAGACCTGATTCTTAACCCTTGCCCTGCCTGGCGACCTGACCAGAGCTAGGCACTTCCCACAGGGGCCAACCACCCCTGTCTGCTGGCTTCCCAAGTGGGAGACTCTCAGTGCCCAAACGGGCGAAGGCCTGGGAAACCAGGATGGGTGGTCCCTGCCCCCAGCATTTCCTGTCTCTGAGCTTCAGTTTCATGATCTCCTTTCAGCTCCCTCACTTCAGCACAATGATAGACAGGAGGTACCTGGGCAAATAGAGACACGTGTGCACTGGCCGACAGCACACAGCGGGGATCTGGCAGGCAGGCGGGATGCTGACGGGAACTGACCCCTCTCCCACTCTGGCCGTAGAATGAGGAGGGCCATGACGAGGCCGAGGAGTCAGAGGACGACTTTGAGGAGATGAACCTGTCCCTCCTCTCGGCCCGGAGCTTCCCACGCAAGGCCAGCCAGACCAGCATCTTCCTCCAAGAGTGGGACATCCCCTTCGAACAGCTGGAAATCGGCGAGCTCATCGGGAAGGGCCGCTTCGGGCAGGTGTACCATGGCCGCTGGCATGGCGAGGTGGCCATCCGGCTGATTGACATCGAGAGGGACAACGAGGAGCAGCTCAAGGCCTTCAAGCGGGAGGTGATGGCCTACAGGCAGACGCGGCATGAGAACGTGGTGCTGTTCATGGGCGCCTGCATGAGCCCACCCCACCTGGCCATCATCACCAGGTCAGTCCCTCCCGGCTTCCCCACCGCTGTATTCATTCCCAAAGCTCTGCTTCCGGCATTGTTGAGCAGTGGGGGGTCTGGTAGATTTAACATTCTGGTGAATAGAGAGTCTGGCTTTACGGATCACAACATCTATGGATTGAAGCTTTGAGATTCCAGAAAATGCTATTCATGCTATACCTCTGGTTGAGAAGTGCTCTGGAGAGAGCTCCCCCTGGGAAGTCAGAAAAGCTGGTATTAACCCCCTTGAGCTCCACATTTGTGAAAAAGCATCTTTGAGACTCACTTTCTCCAAATGTAAGTGAATGGATTAGACTAACTCGGGTGTCAGCAAACTTTTCCTGTAAAGGACTCAATAGTGTTTTTGGCCTTGCAGGCCATAAGGTTTCTGCAGCAACAGCTCATCTCTGCTACTGTAGTGTGAAAACAACCTCAGATAAACTATAAGTGGATGTCTGTGGCTGTGTGCCAATAAAACTTTATTAACACAAACAGGCGATGGGCTGGATTTGACCTACAGACCCTAGTTTGTTGAACCCGGATCAACATTCTGATGACTTACTCTGGCTTTCATTAAAACAGCAGAGCACATTTGTAGGGCTCCAGAATTCTTGTTTTAAATATTCAGGATCCATGGTCTATAGCTATACAAAAGGGGTGGTTAACAGAGAAGTGACATTAGGAACATATCAGATGTTGGGAACTTTTTTGGACTTGCTGTCTCAAACCTCATGCAGCGATGCAGGCATTGGAAAAAAATAACTAGATTCAGTTGAGCAGTTGTGGAGCAATCTTTTGGTGTGGTTTTAAGCTGAGGCCTTTGCTCTCCTATCACTTAGGACTAGCCACAGCATCAGTGTTCTTGGTGTGGCCTGTGATGCCAAGAGTCCATTAGGAATCTTCTCATTCTTAATCTCAGTACAAGCAGTAAGATCCCAAAGTACACAAGCCTTGCATCTTGGCAAGTGCTATGGTGGGAGCTGTGGGCTCAGGGAAGATCTGCTATGTCTTTGATCTATTCCCTTGTGATCCGTACAAACCCTTTTTGAGTCCTTTGTAAGACCTGGGTGATGGGTAGAAGCTGTGTTATCATCTGTCACCATTGATTATGCAGCTGATGGGTTGACTGGAACTTGTGTGTCAAAGGGTAAGTGCTTGCAAAGGATTAGAGATCTAAGGGTGACCCTTCAACCCTTCTTTAAACCAAGGTAGAAATTGGCAGCTCTCACTTCTATACATTCAAGTATGACCTAAATCAAATCCCTTATGATTATACAGTGGAAGTGAGAAATAGATATAAGGGACTAGATCTGATAGAGTGCCTGATGAACTATGGACAGAGGTTCCTGACATTGTACAGGAGACAGGGATCAAGACCATCCCCATGGAAAAGAAATGCAAAAAAGCAAAATGGCTGTGTGAGGAGGCCTTACAAATAGCTGTGAAAAGAAGAGAAGTGAAAAACAAAGGAGAAATGGAAAGATGTAAGCATCTGAATGCAGAATTCCAAAGAATAACAAAGAGAGATAAGAAAGCCTTCCTCAGTGATCAATGCAAATAAATAGAGGAAAACAAAAGAATGGGAAAGACTAGAGATCTCTTCAAGAAAATTAGAGATACCAAGGGAATATTTCATGCAAAGATGGGCTCGATAAAGGACAGAAATGGTATCCTGACCAGAGCTAGGCACTTCCCACAGGGGCCAACCACCCCTGTCTGCTGGCTTCCCAAGTGGGAGACTCTCAGTGCCCAAACGGGCGAAGGCCTGGGAAACCAGGATGGGTGGTCCCTGCCCCCAGCATTTCCTGTCTCTGAGCTTCAGTTTCATGATCTCCTTTCAGCTCCCTCACTTCAGCACAATGATAGACAGGAGGTACCTGGGCAAATAGAGACACGTGTGCACTGGCCGACAGCACACAGCGGGGATCTGGCAGGCAGGCGGGATGCTGACGGGAACTGACCCCTCTCCCACTCTGGCCGTAGAATGAGGAGGGCCATGACGAGGCCGAGGAGTCAGAGGACGACTTTGAGGAGATGAACCTGTCCCTCCTCTCGGCCCGGAGCTTCCCACGCAAGGCCAGCCAGACCAGCATCTTCCTCCAAGAGTGGGACATCCCCTTCGAACAGCTGGAAATCGGCGAGCTCATCGGGAAGGGCCGCTTCGGGCAGGTGTACCATGGCCGCTGGCATGGCGAGGTGGCCATCCGGCTGATTGACATCGAGAGGGACAACGAGGAGCAGCTCAAGGCCTTCAAGCGGGAGGTGATGGCCTACAGGCAGACGCGGCATGAGAACGTGGTGCTGTTCATGGGCGCCTGCATGAGCCCACCCCACCTGGCCATCATCACCAGGTCAGTCCCTCCCGGCTTCCCCACCGCTGTATTCATTCCCAAAGCTCTGCTTCCGGCATTGTTGAGCAGTGGGGGGTCTGGTAGATTTAACATTCTGGTGAATAGAGAGTCTGGCTTTACGGATCACAACATCTATGGATTGAAGCTTTGAGATTCCAGAAAATGCTATTCATGCTATACCTCTGGTTGAGAAGTGCTCTGGAGAGAGCTCCCCCTGGGAAGTCAGAAAAGCTGGTATTAACCCCCTTGAGCTCCACATTTGTGAAAAGCATCTTTGAGACTCACTTTCTCCAAATGTAAGTGAATGGATTAGACTAACTCGGGTGTCAGCAAACTTTTCCTGTAAAGGACTCAATAGTGTTTTTGGCCTTGCAGGCCATAAGGTTTCTGCAGCAACAGCTCATCTCTGCTACTGTAGTGTGAAAACAACCTCAGATAAACTATAAGTGGATGTCTGTGGCTGTGTGCCAATAAAACTTTATTAACACAAACAGGCGATGGGCTGGATTTGACCTACAGACCCTAGTTTGTTGAACCCGGATCAACATTCTGATGACTTACTCTGGCTTTCATTAAAACAGCAGAGCACATTTGTAGGGCTCCAGAATTCTTGTTTTAAATATTCAGGATCCATGGTCTATAGCTATACAAAAGGGGTGGTTAACAGAGAAGTGACATTAGGAACATATCAGATGTTGGGAACTTTTTTGGACTTGCTGTCTCAAACCTCATGCAGCGATGCAGGCATTGGAAAAAAATAACTAGATTCAGTTGAGCAGTTGTGGAGCAATCTTTTGGTGTGGTTTTAAGCTGAGGCCTTTGCTCTCCTATCACTTAGGACTAGCCACAGCATCAGTGTTCTTGGTGTGGCCTGTGATGCCAAGAGTCCATTAGGAATCTTCTCATTCTTAATCTCAGTACAAGCAGTAAGATCCCAAAGTACACAAGCCTTGCATCTTGGCAAGTGCTATGGTGGGAGCTGTGGGCTCAGGGAAGATCTGCTATGTCTTTGATCTATTCCCTTGTGATCCGTACAAACCCTTTTTGAGTCCTTTGTAAGACCTGGGTGATGGGTAGAAGCTGTGTTATCATCTGTCACCATTGATTATGCAGCTGATGGGTTGACTGGAACTTGTGTGTCAAAGGGTAAGTGCTTGCAAAGGATTAGAGATCTAAGGGTGACCCTTCAACCCTTCTTTAAACCAAGGTAGAAATTGGCAGCTCTCACTTCTATACATTCAAGTATGACCTAAATCAAATCCCTTATGATTATACAGTGGAAGTGAGAAATAGATATAAGGGACTAGATCTGATAGAGTGCCTGATGAACTATGGACAGAGGTTCCTGACATTGTACAGGAGACAGGGATCAAGACCATCCCCATGGAAAAGAAATGCAAAAAAGCAAAATGGCTGTGTGAGGAGGCCTTACAAATAGCTGTGAAAAGAAGAGAAGTGAAAAACAAAGGAGAAATGGAAAGATGTAAGCATCTGAATGCAGAATTCCAAAGAATAACAAAGAGAGATAAGAAAGCCTTCCTCAGTGATCAATGCAAATAAATAGAGGAAAACAAAAGAATGGGAAAGACTAGAGATCTCTTCAAGAAAATTAGAGATACCAAGGGAATATTTCATGCAAAGATGGGCTCGATAAAGGACAGAAATGGTATGGACCTAACAGAAGCAGAAGATATTAAGAAGAGGTGCCAAGAATACACAGAAGAATACAAAAAAGATCTTCATGACCCAGATAACCATAATGGTGTGGTCACTCAACTAGAGCCAGACATCTTGGAATGTGAAGTCAAGTGGGCCTTAGAAAGCATCACTGCAAACAAAGCTAGTGGAGATGATGGAATTCCAGTGGAGCTATTTCAAATCCTGAAAGATGATGCTGTGAAAGTGCTGCACTCAATATGCCAGCAAATTTGGAAAACTCAGCAGTGGCCACAGGACTGGAAAAGGTCAGTTTTCATTCCAATCCCAAAGAAAGGCAATGCCAAAGAATGCTCAAACTACCACACCATTGCACTCATCTCACACGCTAGTGAAGTAATGCTCAAAATTCTCCAAGCCAGGCTTCAGCAGTATGTGAACCATGAACTTCCAGATGTTCAAGCTGGTTTTAGAAAAGGCAGAGGAACCACAGATCAAATTACCAACATTAGCTGGATTATTGAAAAAGCAAGAGAGTTCCAGAAAAACATCTATTTCTGCTTTATTGACTGTGCCAAAGCCTTTCACCATGTGGATCACAATAAACTGTGGACAATTCTGAAAGAGATGGGAATACTAGAGCACATGACCTGCCTCTTGAGGAACCTATATGCAGGTCAGGAAGCAACAGTTAGAACTGGACATGGAACAACAGACTGGTTCCAAATAGGAAAAGGAGTACGTCAAGGCTGTATATTGTCACCCTGCTTATTTAACTTCTATGCAGAGTACATCATGAGAAATGCTGGGCTGGAAGAAGCACAAGCTGGAATCCAGATTGCCGGGAGAAATATCATAACCTCAGATATGCAGATGACACCACCCTTACGGCAGAAAGTGAAGAGGAACTAAAAAACCTCTTGATGAAAGTGAAAGAGGAGAGTGAAAAATTTGGCTTAAAGCTCATCATTCAGAAATCGAAGATCATGGCATCTGGTCCCATTACTTCATGGGAAATAGATGGGGAAACAGTGGAAACAGTGTCAGACTTTATTTTGGGGGGGCTCCAAAATCACTGTAGATGGTGACTGAAGGCATGAAATTAGAAGATGCTTACTCCTTGGAAGGAAAGTTATGACCAACCTAGATGGTATATTGAAATGCAGAGACATTATTTTGCCAACAAAGGTCCTTCTAGTCAAGGCTATGGTTTTTCCAGTGGCCATGTATGGATGTGAGAGTTGGACTGTGAAGAAAGCTGAGTGCCGAAGAATTGATGCTTTTGAACTATGGTGTTGGAAAAGACTCTGGAGAGTCCCTTGGACTGCGAGGAGATCCAACCAGTCCATCCTAAAGGAGATCAGCCCTGGGTGTTCACTGGAAGGACTGATGCTGAAGCTGAAATTCCAATACTTTGGGTACCTCATGCGAAGAGTTGACTCATTGGAAAAGACACTGATGCTGGGAAGGATTGAGGGCAGGAGGAGAAGGGGACAACAGAGGATGAGATGGCTGGATGGCATCACCGACTCGATGGACATGAGTTTAAGTGAAGTTGGTGATAGACAGGGAGCCCTGGCGTGCTATGATTCATGGGGTCACAAAGAGTCAGATGTGACTGAGTGACTGAACTGAAATGAACTGAACTTCTACACAGGACCAGAAGTGGCTATCAGGTATCAGCTCAGATCATATTCAGGGGATGAGCTGCTTTGAGTAGAGGAGTGTATCAGTAAGTTTTTCTGAATAACAAACACCCCCAGACTTCACAGTTTCTCAATAGTCTGCATAGTTCTTCTCGGCTAAGCCAGGCTCAGTGGCTGGGGTCTTGGATATGTCTGTGGTCCTCTGGCAGGTCAGATTGAGGGCTAGTCAGTCTCGAATGCTCTCACTCATGTGTCTGATGGTTGGACACGTGTCTGATGGTTGGACACGTGTCTGATGGTTGGACACGTGTCTGATGGTTGGACACGTGTCTGATGGTTGGACACGTGTCTGATGGTTGACACATTGTCGGCTGGGGTGCCTCAGTTCTTCTACACGTGGCCTCTCACCCCCAGCAGGCCAGCTTGGGCTCCTTTCCATGGTGGTCTCGGAGTTCCAAGCACAGCAAGACAGCACGAGGTCGAGCCCTGATGGACAGAGGCATTCTCATCTCTGTCTGTGTTGCACTGGCTGATGTCCAGTGGCCAAAGCAAGTCACATGGCCAACCTCCATCCGAGGTGTGGAGAACATATACTCTACCTCTGGCTGGGAGGGTTGGGAATGGCATTGTTGCGAGAATGTTCATGCCAGGAGAGGGCCAGTGTGTGGCTGTTTTTCCCACCTACCAGTGCCAGCAAGCCCCTTAGCTTCCTTTCCTTTCTCCTTTCTGGTATGTATCATCTATCTTAGCAGGCTGTCTGCAGCCCTTTACTTGGGGTACACAAGTCTGATTAGAAGATGGTGTTCCCCTCCACCACTGGTTTCTGTCCCTGTTCCCACCAGTCTGCCATCCCAATTCTTTGTCTCTAATTAGCTCCTCACCTTCTGGCCTACTAAACCCCTCTTTTTCAAATCCCCAGATTAGAAATTCAAAATCCATCATCTCTTCCCCTGTGCCTGGACCCTCTAAGGACCTCCCGGCCTCTGATTTTGCCAGGGGTAATAGTGGAACCCACTTACCCATGCCTCCTCCCCTCGTCCCCAAGGGCAGGCTAATTGGAAATGGATGGATGCAGTTAGCAGCCTTGAAAAAAAAGAGTGGCTATTATGAAAATGTGTCGCTCCCCCTACAAGCCAGCTGCATTGGCGGCCCCTTTTCTATTATATACAGAATCCTGAGTCCCCCTCCCCAAGCACCATAACTGCTTGCAGATTTCACAAATAGCACAGCCTTTTCCTGGCACCACGATAAAGACTCCGCAGCTTTGGGACATATAATTGGTCTCTGAAGTGTTTTGGTATTTTGTTTGAAGAAGCCAGATGAGGCCCAAAGAAGTGGCATTTATTCCATATTATTGTGTCATTATATTTTATCTGAGGGAGGGGCCGGGTGCCCTCCTCATTCCCATTCAACACTGTCCACTTGTTGGCCACCAGGTTTCTTATCTGAACATTCAGTTTGAAACCAAATATTTGAGTAATTTGATTAATCACTTGCATTCATGCAATTGGCTGGCAGAGGTTGATGGTTGGATGTGAGCCAACCAAGTGGAACAGCTTCTGGACCCTGGATTTATTTTACAGGGAACATAAAACCAGATAATCACCTGGCATATTCTGGATAAATTCACAATGGCATGTTCTAGCCAATTACTTAGTAATTATCATTGAAGTTAACACATATTTCTAAGATTAGCTTCCTTGTAATGCGTTGTGGGTGGCTCTTGGGGAGTGAGTAATAACCAACTAGTTACCCAGTTGCTAGAGCCACAAATGCAATTAGCAGCAAGATTGCTAAATCGTTTCACAATTGGGTCATTATAGGATTATTGCACGGCTATAGACCGTCTGCACAATCACTCATTTTTTTTTTAAGCCCCAGATGGAATTTGAAAGCTAATAAAGATAGAGTTGAATGAAAGCATCTCTTGTGCTTCTCCCTTGCTGCAGTGTCTCTTAGATCTCAGTTTCCCCTTCTGTAAAATGAACAGGTAGAAGCAGATGTTGGTTGCAGGGTCCTTCTTTGGTTCTCTGAGCCTGGGCTGCTTCAGAAGCAGTCTGGAACAGCCCTGGAACCATGCTTCCCAAAATGCAGTCCGCCAGGGCCTCCTGCATCAGAGCCACCAAAGGGAGGAAGGTTGTTCAAACGCAGATTCCTGGGTGCCACCTCTGTTCCTTTCCTAGGACCATCATGACAAATGGCCACAACCATGCATTCATTCTCTTATAGAGAACTTCTGACCACAGAAGGTCACAAGTTTGGAGTGGGTCTTGATGCAACCAAAGCAGAGCTGCTTTGTTTTCTGGAGGCTTTGGAGCTTTTAGAGCTCCCAGCTTCTAGAGCTGCCTTCCTTGCATCCCTTGGCTTGTGGCCCCATCCTCCATCTTCAAGCCAGCAACATGGCATCTTACTTCCACTGTCGCAGGTCACATCTCTCTAATAAGAACTCTTGTGGTTACATGTAGGACCTACCCAGGTAACCCAAGATAATCTCCCATTTCAAGATGTTTGACTTAAAGTGAAGCTGCTCAGTCATGTCTGACTCTTTGCGACCCCATGGACTGTAGCCCACCAGTCTCCTGTGTCCATGGGATTCTCCAGGCAAGAATACTGGAGTGAGTTGCTATTTCCTTCTCCGGGGGATCTTCCCGACCCAGGGATCGAACCCAGGTCTCCCGCATTGCAGCCAGATGCTTTAACCTCTGAGCCACCAGGGTTAATGGCACCTGCAAAGTCCCTTTTGCCATATAAACTGACAGTCAGTGTCCAGCAATTAGGAGCTGTATATCTCTGGAGGCTATTTTCCAGTCTATTGAATCGTCCTCAGTCTGGTGGATCAAGTCTATATGTAGGTGAAGCCTTTTTCAACCAAGCTCCCATTCTAATTCCAACAAACACTTGGGATCCTGCCCTAAAGAGTATCGCTAGGGAGTATTATTGAGTGCGGTGCACAGTGTAGGTGTGAGATGCGTCCAGCTAACACAGAGGGAAATGGAAATGGAAATTTCCAAGGAAGATAGACAGGACAAAATTACAAAGGACTCGGACCTCAGAGGGAGGTAATGCGTTACCTATCTGGTGACAGGAGTCTGGGCCAACCTGCCTTAGCTTGATGCCATGGAAACAAAACAAATCCCTGAAGTTGATGTCTCAGAAGGGCTTCCCTAGGGCAGCCTGATGCCACTGAGCTCACCCTGGCCATGTCACAGACGTGGAAACTGAGAGCAGGAGAGGCCAGAAGGAGCCAGGCCAGGAGCACGGGTCTCCATCATCAGTGCACCTCATCCCCCACCAGTTTGAAAATCCCATCCTTCTCCAGTCTTGTCCATGCAACCATCCATCCACCCATCGAAACAATAGGTCTTTAGTAAACTCTTATTAAGCACCAGGCATTTTGCTGGATGTTAGGGGATGATAGTGAGCAAGACAGGCATGGGCTGGGTTCATAGAGGACCATGGTTTTATTTGGAGAGACAGCAGTAAATGCTGAAGCAGTAAAGATCATTTGAGTAGGTCCCAGTCTGTTGAAGGAAGCAAACTGGAGAGGTGTGCTGCAGAGGGACCTGGGGGTCAGGGTAGTTTTAGAGACGTGTGTGTTGGGCTGGAGTGGGTCCAGGCAGCCTCTCTGATGCAGTGGTGTCTGGGCAGGGACCCTGATGTTAGGAGCCAGCAGTGCAGAATGGAGGCAGGGCACACCCCGTAGAGGGAGCAGCAAATGCAAAGGCCCGGGAGTAGGAATGAGCAGAGGGTGCTTGAAAGACCAGAAGGAAGACTGTGGTGGCAGAGCCTGATGAGTGAGGGCAAGAGGGTAGACAACGAGGCTAAAGAAGCTGGCAGGAGCCAGACTGGAGAGGGGAGGGGTCTCTAGCTGGTTTGGGGGGCAGGATTTAAAACAATATAGACACCTACCCCAGTCTCTCATCCTCGGCACTGTGACCTTCTCATCCTCAGCCCTGTGACCTTTGGGGCTGGACGATTCATTTATGGGGTATGTCCTGTGCATTCTAGGCACTCCCTGCCCGCTGCCCACTAGGCACCAGGAGTACCAACTCCCTAGTTGTGATAACCCAAATGTTTTTAGATTGCCAACAGTGCCTGGGGGCAAAGTCGCTCCAGTTAAGGACTGTAGTTCCCGTAGAATCTCTAATTAGTCTGGATGGTGCTCAGCCCTCAGTACAAAGCCTCCCCAGGTGATTCTTTCAGTGGGCAGAAGACCCTCTGTCGTAGGACCTAAGATGAGAGGTCTGAGTTTTATGCTCAGTGCAGCAGGCAGGGACAGTATCCGGGTTGTTTGGGGGCAAAAACTGGGAAATTTCTAACATGAAGGATGTTGCAGAGTGTTTTTAAAGTAGGGAGTATTTTGATGGCTGCCAAGGCAACAACAGTTCAAAGTAATGTCAGTTTATCTGCCCTAACTCCAGGCTGTATATTGTCACCCTGCTTATTTAACTTATATGCAGAGTACAGCATGAGAAATGCTGGACTGGAAGAAACACAAGCTGGAATCAAGATTGCCAGGAGAAATATCAATAACCTCAGATATGCAGATGACACCATCCTTATGGCAGAAAGTGAAGAGGAACTAAAAAGCCTCTTGATGAAAGTGAAAGTGGAGAGTGAAAAAGTTGGCCTAAAGCTCAACATTCAGATGGGGAAACAGTGGAAACAGTGTCAGAGTTTATTTTCAGGGGCTCCAAAATCAGTGCAGATGGTGACTGAAGGCATGAAATTAGAAGATGCTTACTCCTTGGAAGAAAAGTTATGACCAACCTAGATACTATATTCAAAAGCAGAGACATTACTTTGCTGACTAAGTAAAGTCAAGGCTTTGGTTTTTCCTGCGGTCATGTATGGATGTGAGAGTTGGACTGTGAAGAAGGCTGAGCGTCGAAGAATTGATGCTTTTGAACTGTGGTGTTGGAGAAGACTCTTGAGAGTCCCTGGGACTGCAAGGAGATCCAACCAGTCCATTCTGAAGGAGATCAGCCCTGGGATTTCTTTGGAAGGAACAATGCTAAAGCTGAAACTTCAATAATTTGGGCACCTCATGTGAAGAGTTGACTCATTGGAAAAGACTCTGATGCTGGGAGGGATTGGGGGCAGGAGGAGAAGGGGACGGCAGAGGATGAGGTGGCTGGATGGCATCACTGACTTGGTGGACGTGAGTCTGAGTGAGCTCCAGGAGATGGTAATGGACAGGGAGGCCTGGCGTGCTGTGATTCATGGGGTTGCAAAGAGTCGGACACGACTGAGTGACTGAACTGAACTGAACTTCCCAACACGATCAAAGAACTAGTGGCTTCGGCGGGTGCCAGCATCCACTCCCACTGCCCCTGGCCAGACCAGGAAGCACTGTGTTATAAAGACCACCCTGTCGTGGCTCCTGTATTAACAGTGAATGAGGTTCTGCACCAGTGGAGGGGAAGCTGCCAATTGTGAGCCTAGGGAGGAAGAGGCTGCCCCATTCCTTCCATAAAGGTTTATCACAATGTCCCAATGTCCTCCTTACAGTCTGCATCAGCCAGGCCAGGAGGACTTGGAGAGCTGTGAGCCAAAAGGCAAGAAGCAGCATAGCTGATCCTCATTGTTAAAATCATTTCCCTGACTGAGGAACATTAATAATTTAACATTAATAAATGCAGAATCCTCCAGAAGCAACAGATTCCACCAGCCTTCAGCAAGGCACAGGGACAGTCTCCTGGTACTGAAGATTTTCAGTTCAGTTCAATCGCTCAGTCATGTCCTACTCTCTGCAACCCCATGAATTGCACGCCAGGCCTCCCTGTCCATCGCCAACTCCTGGAGTTTACTTAAACTCATGATCATTGAGTCGGTGATGCCATCCAACCATCTTATCCTGTCATCCTCTTCTCCTCCCACCTTTAATCTTTCCCAGCATCAGAATCTTCCAGTGAGTCAGCTCTTCATATCAGGTGGCCAAAGTATTATAGTTTCAAGTTCAGCATCAGTCCTTCCAATGAATATTCAGGATTGATTTCCTTTAGGATGGACTGATTGGATCTCCTTGCTGTCCAGGGGACTCTCAAGAGTCTTCTCTAACACCACCGTTCAAAACCATCAATTCTTGGGCACTCAGCTTTCTTTAGAGTCCAACTCTCATATCTATACATGACTGCTGGGAAAATGACAGCCTTGACTAGACAGACCTTTGTTGGCAAAGTAATATCCCTGCTTTTTAACATGTTGTCTAGGTTGGTCATAACTTTTCTTCCAAGGAGTAAGCATCTTTTAATTTCATGGCTGTAGTCACCATCTGTGTGATTTTGGAGCCCTCCAAAATAAAGTCTGCCACTGTTTCTATTGTTTCCCCATCTATTTGCCATGAAGTGATGGGACCTGATGCCATGATTTTAGTTTTCTGAATGGTGAGCTTTAAGCCAACTTTTTTACTCTTCTTTTTCATGTTCATCCAGAGGCTCTTTAGTTCTTTGCTTTCTGCCATAAGGGTGATGCCATTTTACAGATGAGAAAACTGAGGTCAGAGAAGCTAAGAGAGCCCTTGTCCAGATCATATAACAGATGATTGGCAGAACCTGGAATTGAGCAGATGTACATCTGAATATATAGACATTCTCCTGATGGGTTTGTAGTTGAGGTAATTGGGAGTCAACATTATCAACCTTCTGGTTCCAGTGGGTCTGGAATCTGCATGTTTGTGGACAATGTGTAGTTAACCTCTTCCACCTACGGGTTTCAGTATCTGCAAAACAGGTCAGAGGATATAGCTCAGAATATTATCTACAGCCCTTAAAAGTGAAAGTGTTAGTTGCTCAGTCCTGTCCGACTCTTTGAGACCCCATGGACTGTAGCTGGCTGGGCTCCTTTGTCCATGGGATTCTCCAGGTAAGAATACAGGAGTGGTAGCCATTCCCTTCTCCAGGGGATCTTTCTGACCCAGGGATTGAACCCTGGTCTCCTGCATTGAAGAGGAACTAAAGAAAGGTCCTCGACATCACTTAATGGTTAAACTATTATTATTTTGTCTTTCTTGGCTGTTTTCCTTTGTCTCTGCATTTTCTCACTTTTCTACTTAAAATTTTCCTCCCATGGAAGGCCTGGGAGGCCAAAATTTTCCTATAAATAAGAGGTAGGGGAGGGACATGGAGGATGGGGTTTCTATCCCTAGAAGGCCCCATGGGTTCTGCTCAGCTACGATCCCCTCTCTTCTGTGATACTCTTCAATCTTGAGAAGGAGCAGGTGCAGGACGAGAAGAGGAAATCCTAAACTTGGCAGAGGAACCTGGTTTTAGGGAGGGGGACTGGGTTTCAAGATGGGAATGAAATGGGCATGTCTGAGGACACAAGGAAGTCAGAGTGAGTGATGGGGGCCTGGGGGAAGGAGCTACAGGGCCTCAGAAGTGCAGGTGAAGCCTTGGAGTCTGTCCTAATGCAGGGGGAAGATTTTAAGCAGGAGCTGCTCCCACCTCTCTGGAAGTTTCCTGAAGGCCAGGCTGCTGCCTCCTTTGACTCTCACCTGCTTGATCAACTATGTCAGAACTCATTTGGTTGAGAGAAACAATGCCATCGACTGAGCCCAGCTCTAAGGGACACAGACAGAGGAAATGGGACTCTGGGGTGTCCTGGCTGATAGCGTGGTGTTTCTAGAGCTTTGGGAAAGATGCTGAATTGTTCCTCTGCCTTTGGGAACACAGTGAACTTCACTGTGATGCTCTCACAGGGATGGAAATTGGAGAGAGTGACATGTTCGGGGCGTTACCTTAAATAAACATCTGGTCTCAAAATAGGGGCTCGGGCTGTGCGCCCCAGGAATGAGAGGGACAGAAGGAGAACGTTTCTCCATAGCTCTTGAGTAGATTTTATCTCTCATTCAGTGCCTGGCATCAGCCCCCTTGCTGGGCGCCTGGAGTCCAAGTGCAATTCTGCAGTCATGTCATCCTGACTGTTCTGCCAGCACACACAGGACATCCACAGCCTGTCCTTATCTCCCAGGGATGAGACAGGAATGAAATCCCACGGGGCCTCATTTGCACAGCTTTTTAAGTCTGGTAAATATCAGGAGTTATTTACTAGGTTATTTATTTCCAGCTCCGAATCAGTTCCTGTTTTTCACGCTTTCAAATATAATAACTCCAGGCTGCTATCTTTGACACACGGAGGACCCTGCCTTCTGCTAAGATGGTAACATAGTGCCTGAATGAGGTCTTTTTTGTAACTCTACGTATGGGCTTTCTGATTTTTTTCTGTCTTCAGGCCACTTTGATTGTCCTAAATATATCATACAAGAGTTGGCGGGGGGGAAACCTGAGCACATGAAGATTCCGTTTCCCCCCTCATCTAGTGGAATTGACTTCCTTTTATGTTAAAAAGCTGAATTGCTTTCTCTTTATATAAAGCACAGCTGAAAAGATTTTTTTGTCTGTGGCTGTCTTTAATTGTGCTGGAGTGTAAGATGCCCTGGGACCTTTGTGAAGGAAACCTATAAATGTGCTGCATCATCGTCATCATTATTATTATTATTATTATTATTAGCATCATCTCATTTATACTGTACATGCCTGTTGGTCAATGATCATGTGACCAGCAGAGGACTTGCATGGGTGAAAAGTTATGCCACTGCTTTCCTCAAATCTGAAAGATTCTACACTGGCCTGTGTGACACCATCTTCACTTGCCTTTAGTGTCTTATTACACAAGTGATAACTCATTTGTTCTTGAAAATACAGATCAGCAAAAAGAAGAAAGTGAAATTCACCCAGAGTATCTCCAGCCAGAGGCATTTTGCTATGTATCCTTCTAGGCAGGTTTCTTATATATGCCAACTCACAGTTTGTATTTGTCAGAGTAACAAGTAGCTGCTGTAACAAATAAGCCTTAAAACATTCAGTGGCTTAATACAAGAGAAATGTATTTCTTGTTTAAGTAACAGTCCAAGATATGTGTTTCTGGATGGCAGGTGGCTGTTCTCTCTTTCATGCTCAATCCCATCTTTTGGAGCTTTTCCCAGGGCTCATAGTCCTCTGCTTTCAGCTGGGGAGAGAGGAAAAGCATGGAGGGTCACATGGGCCACACACCATGTCACTCATATGTCATGAACTGGCCCAGCCCCTGGGCCACACCTGACTGCAAGGGAGGCTTAGAAATAGCTGAACTATATCCCTGGAGAGAAAACAACTCGGGTTTCAGTGAAGAACCAGCAACTGTGAAAAACGCACATTTATGGGTAGGATCAGTAAGATATGGAGAAAGAAACGGCAACCCACTCCAATATTCCTGTCTGGGATATCCCATGGGCAGAGGAGCCTGACAGGCTACTATCCATGAGGTTGCAAAGAGTTAGATACCACTTAGCATTTTGTTGTTGTTGTTCAGTCACTCAGTAGTGTTCACTCTTTGCAACCCCCTAATAGCCTGACAGGCTACTATCCATGAGGTTGCAAAGAGTTAGATACCACTTAGCATTTTGTTGTTGTTGTTCAGTCACTCAGTAGTGTCTCACTCTTTGCAACCCCCTAAACTGCAGCATGCCAGGCTTCCCTGTCCTTCACCATCTCCTGGAGTTTGCTCAAACTCATGTCCATTGAATCAGTGATGCCATCCAACCATCTCATCTTCTGTTGCCCCCTTCTCCTCCTGCCTTCAATCTTTCCCAGCATAAGGGTCTTTTCCAATGAGTTGGCTCTTTGCATCAGGTGACCAAAGTATTAGTTTCAGCTTCAGCATCAATCAATGAATATTCAGTGTTGATATCCTTTAGGATTGACTGATTTGATCTGCTTGCAGTCCAAGGGACTCTCAAGAGTCTTCTCCAGTAACCACAATTCAAAAGCATCAATTCTTCAGCACTCAGCCTTCTTTATGGTCCAACTCTCACATCCACACGTGGCTACTGTAAAAACCATAGTTTTGACTATACTCACCTTTGTCAGCAAAGTGATGTCTCTGCTTTTTAATATGCTGTCTAAGGTTTGTCATAGCTTTCCTTCCAAGGAGGAAGCATCTTTTAATTTCATGGATGCAGTCACCATCCACAGAGATTTTGGAGCCCAAAAGTTAAAAATCTGTCACTGTTTTCATTTTTTCCCCATCTATTTGCCATGTAGTGATGGGACCAGATGTCATGATCTTAGTTTTTTGAATGTTGAGTTTTAAGCCAACTTTTCCACTCTCCTCTTTCACTTTCATCAAGAGGCTCTTTAGTTTGTCTTTGCTTTCTGTCATTAGGATGATGTCATCTGCACATCTGAGGTTATTGATATTTCTCCTGGCATCTAAACAACAAGTCCTTCTTCATTGAAAATAGACTTCTCCACCAACCCTGTTCATGGCTTGCTGTTTTCACTGCACAATTTTTGCAGGAACGATACCTGTTTTGGATTTGAGTCTATTATTGCCAATGTCATCACTCCTGTTTGCCTCAGTTTCCTCATCTGTAAAATGGGGATGACATTGATCTCTTTTTCTAGGGAGGGATAAGAATTGGAGATCTTGTATGAAAAGGCTGTAGCTTAATGCCTCTGGTAACTAGAGGTGCTCAATACCTTGTATCTCCTGGTTGCTATAGTAATGACAACGTTCTAACAGCGATGACAACAATAATGAAAATGATAGCAACAATTAGGAGAAGTAGTGTATTTTTAGGTGCCAAAGCCTTAGCATTACAAAAAGATGTTTTGTGTTTATTATAATATCAAATGATACAAGGCAATGACTGCAGCTTGATGCTTGGGCTTGTGACCCAGCTCTGCTCCAGGCTTGAGCCTTGGCCACGTGGCTTAGCCTCTGTACAGCAGCTTCAGGCTGCCCAGGAGGAGATGTCAAGTCAGGGCTTGAATATGCTGGTCTAAAGCTCAGATGAAAGGTTGGAGCTGGAAATAACTGCATGTGAGTCATCCACGTAGAAGTGGTGATAGAAGCCGTGGGCTTCAGTGGAAGCTGAGGTCACCCTCCTCTCCCTCGGATGACCCTGGGCAGGGCAGTAGGGGCAGCCAGGGGTCTTGGAGTCGGGAAGCCAATCCAAGCACCTCCCACCACCCAGCTTCCCCACCTCTGGTCCCTCCTATGTTGTCGTGTGCGCATGCCCAGTCGCTTCATTTGTGTCCATCTCTTTGCAACCCTATGGACTGTAGCTCACTAGGCCCCTGTGTCCATGGGATTCTCCAGGCAGAATAGTGGAATGGGCTTCCATGCCTTCCTCCAGGGTATCTCCCCAACCCAGGATTTGAACTCTCATCCTATGTCATCACTGTGTTTTATTTGCTATAGGCACTTCTCACCATAAGATAATATTTTGTTTCTTAATTCATTTGCTTCTTGCCTCTTTTCCCTACATTCCCTCCCCGACCTTAGAATATAAACCCCAGGAACACAGAGCCTCAGCTGTTTGACTCACCCATCTATCCCTAGCCCCTAAACTATCAAGTCCTCCTTAAAAACTTGTTGAATGAATGAATAACAGTTTCCAAAAATACCTTCACTCACGTTATCATAGCCTGCTTCTCTCGGCAAATGTAGCAGCAAACAATGAATGGTACTATTTACTTAGAATCACTGAGGAATGAGTGGGACATAAGTAAAATATAGTGCAGACTAGTCAGGGGGTGGCTGGAGGATGTGGGAGAATTCGTGGTGATGGCAAGAGGAAAGATGCCAATAAGGTGATGTTGGTGATAAAAATACAGTAAAGAAGCTGATGGCTTGGGGGTGTTTGCTTTGAACACTCATCATGCATAAGGTCCTGGCCCTGATGCTGGGAATGAAAAGAAGTGGGCATGGCCTCTCCATCCATGGTGCTTACTAGTAGACAGGTGACTGGGTGATTCTCTAATGGTGTCCTAATGGCTGCCGTAGGATCCTAGGGAGCTGGCTGGGGCCCCAGAGTGGCCCCCTTATTCAACCAATTGGCCAGATGTACAAGAAGGTATTGGCATTCCTAGTAGAGAGACTGGCATGTGCAGAGGGCAGGAGGTAGGAGGCAGCAAGACCAGGGGGTAGGAGTGGGGCTAGGACACAGCTGGAGTCACAAGCTGGAATATAGGACCCACATGGGGAATAACAAGAGATAAGATGCTCTTAAAGGACTTCAAGAGCCAAGCTAAGGACACAGAACTCTTCTCCTAAAGTCAGCAGGAATCCTCCCCAGAGTCTGTAACCAAAGGAGTGACAACGTCAGGTTTGCAATTTAGAAAACCACTTTAGGGCAATCCCTTTTCTTAGGAGAGCTTGTCACAGGATTGTTGATGTGCTTCTCTGCTTTAAGAAGGGTGTAGATAGTCGGTGTTGATCCTCATCAACGTCATCGATCCTCATCGACGTCAGTGGGAACCAGTGCAGGTTTTAAAGCCCTGGGTCCTGAAAGATCCTTGGCTTGACTCCCTGAGGGGAAAGCAACTGTGAGCTGGCAGCCCTGTGGAAACGAAGGCGTCTTCAACAGCTTTCTCTATTTACCTGAGTTAAAAATAGCCACTGCACTCCCATGTTTTGAAGGCAAACGTGGGCAACATCAACTCCTTACCATGTATTCCAGAAACTAGAGGAAAGGTTTCTTCTGCCCGGCTGGCAGGCAGTGGTTAAACAGAAATTCAGGAGTCCTGGGGGTGGAGGCAGTTTCATGAGGCGAGGGAGGTGAAATTGTCATTAAAAGCTCGTGCTCAACAGCTTTCTCTATTTACCCGAGTTAAAAATAGCCACTGCACTCCCATGTTTTGAAGGCAAACGTGGGCAACATCAACTCCTTACCTGTATTCCAGAAACTAGAGGAAAGGTTTCTTCTGCCCGGCTGGCAGGCAGTGGTTAAACAGAAATTCAGGAGTCCTGGGGGTGGAGGCAGTTTCATGAGGCGAGGGAGGTGAAATTGTCATTAAAAGCTCGTGCCCTGCATCCAGTTGACCTGGGTACGCATTCTGGTTTTCCTGTCTTCCGAATCATGCTAACAACCCTCTGAAGTAAGCACCATGCAACCCTCCCATTTTAGACAAGGGAATGGAGAGAGGAAGCAGGAGGCCTAAGGTTATAAGGCTTAGGAAGAAGCAGGGTACAAACCCAAGACTGTCTGGTTCAGACCAAAGTTCATAGTAAACCATCTTCTCCTCTTTCCCTTCCCAGACACACCTAGGTCCGTCCCCCTTTCTCCCTGCACCACAGACCTCTTAGAACCCTCCGCTACTGGGTCCTCTGCCCCAAGGAAAGCAAAAGCTGACCCACGTCCTAGTCAGATTCGTTGTCCGAGCCACTAAGCCTTGCCTGGCATGCAGAGTTGGCCTTGGTATTAGTCCCTTCTCCTCCCTCCCCAGATGACAGACTCCAATGTTGCCCCAGTGGGCAGAGGGTGGGAAATGTCAGATCAGTGGGTTTTAACCACTTCTGGGAGCTTGCCGGCCGTGGGGTTAGGTTTGATGGTTTCCCAATCTGGCTACAGTTGCTTGGCACTGCTCAGCTTCTGCTTTGTCCCTGCCTGATCATGTTTAAGATAATTAAGCCCATAAATCAAATAATAAATAGCTATTGACTCTTTGTCATGGAGTTTATCAGAATTGATTGACCACTGGGAATACTGCTTTCCTCAATCAATGGGGAACTGGGGGGATAAATAAATCTTGATAATGACTGGCTAGAGGAAGGTCAATAGGTATATTACTATATGTATTGGGAGCATATATCTTCAAAAGTGAAAAAAAAACAGTTTGTTCTGGGATCAGGGGAGAACAGGAGAGCAGAGACTGACCATCGGTATCCCTGGGTACCTGAGCAGGGTACTGGGCAACCATAGATACTCGCTAATTCCTTGGTGAACTGCAGAAATCCAAGGAGAGGTTTGCTTTAAAGAGAAACTCTATTTGGTGTTTGCGTGTGTATGTGCGTGCTCAGTCATGTCTTGATTCTTTGTGACCCCATGGACTATAGCCCACCAGGCTTCTCTATCAACGGGATTTTCCAGGAAAGAATACTGAGTGGAATGCCATTTCCTCCTCCAAGGGATCTTCCCGACCCAGGGGTCACACCCGAGTCTCCTGTGTCCCCTGCACTGCAGGCAGATTCTTTACCGCTTGAGCCACTGGGGAAGCCTCTTATTTTGTGTTTACTGTTTTTATTCTCTGGATGTCCAAGCACCCAGAGACCCCCTCAGCCCAAGGGCTGTGTCGTTCCGTTTGTGTTTGGCCTTCCAGTATCACTGGAAGGAAAGAGGTAGGAAGGACTGGAAATGATGATGGGGTGGGGAGGGTGGAGGAGGGGAGACCAGGCTGCTTGGGTACTGGCGACACGCACAGAGAAAGAGGTTTGCAGAACCTCATCAGGTTCAGGGAGCAAAATCAAGAGGCTGGTTGAGTTTGAGGGGCCACTGAATTTTTCAGCAGGAGATGTTAAGTAGGCATTTAGATAAATCGTTCAGAGATGAGTTGTAGCCTTGTTGCTGTTGTTCAGTCGCTGAGTTGTACCTGACTCTGCGACCCCATAGACTGCAGCATGCCAGACTCCTCTGTCCTCCATTAAATAACATCTTGAATTTGCTCAAATTCATGCCCATTGAGTCAGTGATACTATCTAACCATCTCATCCTCTGCCGCCCCCTTCTCCTCTTACCCTCAATCTTTCCCAGCATCAGGGTCTTTTCCAATGAGTCAACTCTTTGGATCAGGTGACCAACTTATTAGAGCTTCAGCATTAGTCCTTCCAATGAATATTCAGGGTTGATCTCCTTTAGGCTTGACTGGTTTGATCTCCTTCCAGTCCAAGGGACTCTCAAGAATCTTTTCCAACACCACAATTTGAAAGCATCAATTCTTTGGCCCTCAGCCTCTTTTGGAGAAGGCAATGGCACCCCACTCCAGTACTCTTGCCTGGAAAACCCCATGGATGGAGGAGCCTGGTAGGCTGCAGTCCATGAATTCGCTGAGTCAGACACGACTGAGTGACTTCACTTTCACTTTTCACTTTCATGCATTGGAGAAGGAAATGGCAACCCACTCCAGTGTTCTTGCCTGGAGAATCCCAGGGATGGGGGAGCCTGGTAGGCTGCCATCTATGGGGTCGCACAGAGTCGGACACGACTGAAGCAACTTAGCAGCAGCAGCAGCAGCAGCAGCAGCAGCCATCTTTATGATCCAACTCTCACATCCATACACGACTACTGGAAAAACCATAGCTTAGACTATGAATCTTTGTTGGCCAAAGTGATGTCTCTGCTTTTTAATACACTGTCTGGGTTTATCATAGCTTTTCTTCCAAGGAGCAAACATCTTTTAATTTCATGGCTGCAATGATTTTGGGGCCCAAGGAAATAAAATCTGTCAATGTTTTTACTTCTTCCCTATTTATTTGCCTAGAGATATAAAACTGGGAGCTGTCTGTACTGTGAGGAATTAAGAGCTATGGACTTGGGAAGCTGTACCCAGGCCGTGCTTCTCAAACTTGATTGCATATCAGAATACCCTGGATGGCTCGAGCAGACACAGGTGGTGGGCTCTACCCTCAGCTTTGGATACAGTTGCTTTTGAATGGGGGCCTAAGAAATTGCACTTTTCCTGGAATTCACATGTTCCCAGGTGATGCTGATGCTGCAGGTGTGGGAAACCCACTTTGAGGACCAGCACCCCTAGGGGGAAATGGTCAAAGTAGAAGAAAACAGAGGGTTACTGTAAAGACTGCTGAGTAGTAGCCAGAGAGTCATAGGAAGTCCAGGAGAGCATGTTATTATGGAAATCTGTAGAACACAGTATATTTTTTTTTTCCACAAAGGAGTGATCAGCTGTGTTGAAATGACAGGCAAGATAAAACTGGAAAAGGGGCCCTCACTTATTGCAGCCTTGAAATTTGTTGGGTTGTGATTTTAGACCTACCTGAATTCCCTATTCACCTGCCCAGTGACCTTTGACACCCCAACCTGTGATCCTGGGGGCCTACCATGTGCATTCCAGATTAGGGCTAGGCTTCAGGATCATAATGGAGCACTTCACCTTCCAGACCGGAAGGATGGTGGGACCATTTCAGAGATGTTAGTGACAGCTGTCAGAGGGGCCTGAAACACAGGTGGAAGACCCATCCCCCAAAAACAGTTCCCAAAGGAAAGAGTTGAAATTCATCTGATGGCTGTGTGGGGTCCGTGAGACCAGAAATGAATCTCTACTCCAGGGAGAGACTGCACAGTATTGTTCTCAAAACCTACTCAGCCACCACCATCCTTTTAAAAATAAGGAAAGTTGGTGGCTTGGTTGAACCATTGTAAACATGAAAGAGAGCTTTGCTGTGAAAAGGCACTCTGAATATTTATTAAGAGAAATGTTTATTGAACATCCATGTGCTAGGCTCTGTGCTAAGAACTTTATAGACAGTGATTGTTGTCCCCACTTTATAGATGGGGAACCTGGGGCACAGAGAGATGAAATGGTTTGTGTGAAGCTGAGTCAGGGTCTCACTTGATCTGTCTGAGCCTTAAGTACACCAGGCTGTCCTGTGCCATCTTATACTGAAATACCTCTTTGTTTGAATATTTTTTTAATTATTTACTTTTTCCTTCCAGTTTTATTGAGATATAATGTACATGTGGCACTGTGTAAGTCTGAGGTGCACGATGATTTTAATTATGTATGTCATGAGATGGTTACCACAAGTTTAGTGAATATCCATCATGTCCCATAGTACAAAATTAACAAAATAGAAAAAATATATTTTTTCCCCTGTGATGAGAACTCTTTGGATTTTCTCTCTTAACAACTTTCATATGTAACAAACAGGAGTCTTCTTTTTGGCTGTTCCCCCAAGGCCCTCCAGCTAAGTTTTATATAGCTCACCATCACAGTCCAGCCACTCCTCTCAGTCTTGAGAATGGAGTCAGATTTATGAGACTTGACCCCCATATAGAAATTTTAAACTGATTAAGAAAGTTCTTGCATGTCAGAGTCAAGCTTCTGTGGGTCTTCCAGCAATTGACCATGTGGATTATCAGAAAATACCAAGCTGATGGTCACCAAAACATCCCATAGGGAAGTGTCTGGTTGACCAGTTGTCTGGATCTGGTGCAGCTTTGCCAGTGCAAGCTTTTCTTTTGAACTGATGAGATTTCACCTTGCTGAGCTTTGATTTCTGCATCTGCACAGTGGAGATAATGATAGCTTTCACCTCTTGGTATTATTGTGGGAACTAAGTGAGCTCATGTATATAAGGTACTAAGATCAGAACATGGCACACACCAAGTGCCATTTAAGTGTCAGTTAGCATTTGTTGTTGCTGCAGTTCTCATTACTACTAGCCCTGCACCAATGGAAGTGACAAAAATAGCACTCCTGTCCTATGCTGCAACAGAAAGAATATTGGATATGGAGTTCGGAGTCCTGGGTAATTGTTCTAACCTGATTACTTGCTGACTGTTTGACCTTGGACAAATTTTTGTCACCTCTTTGAGCCTCAGTGCTCTCATCTGTAAACTGGGAATAACGTAATCCCTTGAGTGTCTTAAGAGGAGAACATGAAATACCAGAACTGAAAATTCTTCATAGAGTGACCATGACTAGAGAAATGTGGGACAATTTAAAACTTTATAGTAATAACAGTAGTTTAGGAAGCATTGAGTATATGTATGGTAGTGTTCTAAGCACTTCAGTGGTGGCTTAGTCACTAAGTCGTGGCTGACACTTGCGACCCCATGAACTGTAGCCTGCCTGCTCCTCTGTCCATGGGATTCTCCAAGCAAGCATACTGAAGTGGCTTGCATTTTCTTCTCCAGGATATCTTTCTGACCCAAGGATTGAACCTGGATCTCCTGAATTGCAGGCAGATTCTTTACCAACTGAGCTACAAGGGAAACCTCTAAGCACTTTGACTTTTCCCCACTACGAGATAAGATTGATACTTTTGTGGTGGTGAAGCAGGGATTTGAACTTAATTCTGCTATTGTCAAAGCTAGTATACATAAATACTTCATTGGCTAAAAGAACTTTCTGCCTGAATTGGCAGGCAGCAGTGACCCAAGTTTAAAGTTGAGGGGATCTGCATTCAGTCTCCCTTTCTTGGGGTTTAAGCCTTTTGGTCTCTGGGCAAGTGACCATCCTTAGGATGTAACTGACAGATAAGATGCAAGGACTCCTCTCCTGAGCCTTCTTGTCATCTCCCTTTGATTGAAACAGAGAATCTGTGGCTGAGAAGTTGCTCTTGCCTTTAATCAAAAAGTTTGTCTCTGAGTCCTCTTCAAAAGCAGATTCCTTTTCTTCTAGGCATTCAAAAGACCCAGAGGAGTACAGAGCAGGGAACAGATCAAGTACCTTCAAAGGCAAGGAAGGGGTCGCAACCATCTTCAGCATTTCCCCAGCTGAGGCCAGTCCCTCCAAGGCAGTTATTAGCACAGCCCATTGGGATTTGAGGCACAGATCAAGGATTCTCAGCAGACTTGTTTGGAAGTGTTTGTAGACCATTGAGGACTGTCATAGCATCTCAGTCACTGGAATCTGATCTCTCTCTGAGCAACAAGAGCTGCCTGTGACAGTTTCTCAAAATTGGAGATGCTGCACTGCAGCCCAATGGATTATTATTCAGTCTTGTTAATAAGCCACTATTTTTCTGGGTCTGCTGGCCTTGCAGCCCTTCCTTCTGCAGAAACTCTGCTGCCTCTGGCCTCCCTGTTCACCTTCTTCCTCTCCTGCTTTCAGCCTTGTTGCTGGCATATCCCAGGGACTAATCTTACCACTCCATATGGAGTATAGAGATGAAAAACTGGAGCTGTTTACTCAGCTTGTAGAACAATGGGTCTTCCATCAGGTGCTGAATATGACAAGGAAAGAGCATGGAGGGAGGAACAAGCCAGTCATTCAAGAAGTTCCTCTGCTGTGACCTTAGATAGGCCTTTAACCTTTCAGTTGCCTTGTTTGTGAAATGATTATAACATTACTTACTTCCCCCTTTGTAGGGTCATTTCCCTCCTTGTCTGGACCTGGTTGGCCTAAGCTGAATGCTTAGAAGTGAATGAGCCTCATCCATCCATCTATCTTCTCATCAATTTGTCCATTCATCTTATACCCTCTCCCCCTTCACAGACCTATCCACCCACCCTTCCACTCATCCCATATCCACTCACCCACCTGCCTTTCCCACATATTCACCTATCCAACATCTGCCTTTTCAACTATCCATCCCTCCACCATCCATCTATCCTCCCACCTATCCATTCATATACCCATCCACTCAGCCATCTTATGATCTAGCCATCAAGCCATTTAGCAAATAATTGTTGAGAGCTGTTCTCTTAGGCACTGCCATTTTACTAAAAATGAGTATTTGGGGCTTTTCTTCGGGGATGTGATGGAGTCAGCTTGTCAGAGGTAAAGCCAGTCCTTTGATGCAGCACAGGATGGCAGGGCCAAGTGGGGAAACTGGTTAGCATCATTCTAGTGTCACTGGGCTGGAGCCAACAATCAGTGACTCCACAGGCACATCCACGGGTGGGAGTTTCAGCAGACTGCACAGCTATGGAAAGGAACTGTAGGCCATATTCCCAGATATGAAAAGGAAACAGACCACTCCAGTGAAAACCCAGGCAGCAAGACTAAAAGACTCAGAATCATCTTTGCCTCCATGTTTTCTTCCCTTCGGTTCTATTTTTGTGGAACTCTGCTGAGAAGTGTGGAAGCTGAGACCCTGGGGATAAATGGAGGAGGAGAGGCTGGTCAGAGGGTCATCTTGGGCTGTGGGGGATGGGAGAAGAAGGTGCCCATTTAAATTCTCCAAGCCAGGCTTCAGCAATATGTGAACCGTGAACTTCCAGATGTTCAAGCTGGTTTTTGAAAAGGCAGAGGAACAAGAGATCAAATTGCCAACATCCGCTGGATCATTGAAAAGTAAAAGAGTTCCAGAAAAACATCTATTTTTGCTTTATTAACTATGCCAAAGTCTTTGACTGTGTGGATCACAATAAACTGCAGAAAATTCTGAGTGAGATGGGAATACCAGACCACCTGACCTGCCTCTTGAAAAACCTGTATGCAGGTCAGGAAGCAACAGTTAGAACTGTACATGGAACAACAGACTGGTTTCAAATAGGAAAAGGAGTATGTCAGGCTATATATTATCACCCTGCTTATTTAACTTATACACAGAGTACATCATGAGAAACGCTGGGCTGGAAGAAGCACAAGCTGGAATCAAGATTGGTGGGAGAAGTATCATTAACTCAGATATGCAGATGACACCACCCTTATGACAAAGTGAAAAAGAACTAAAGAGCCTCTTAATGAAAGCGAAAGAAGAGAGTGAAAAAGTTGGCTTAAAGCTCAACATTCATAAAACTAAAATCATGACATCTGGGAACAGTGGAAACAATGGCTGACTTTCTTTTAGGGGTTCCAAAATCACTGCAGATGGTGATTGCAGGCATGAAATTAAAGATGCTGACTCCTTAGAAAGAAAGTTATGACCAACCTAGACAGCATATTAAAAAGAAGAGACATTACTTTGACAACAAAGTTCTGTCTAGTCAAAGGCTATGGTTTTTCCAATAGTCATGTATGGATGTGAGTTGGACTATAAAGAGCTGAGTGCTGAAGAATTGATGCTTTTGAACTGTGGTGTTGGAGAAGACTCTTGAGAGTTCCTTGGACTGCAAGGAGGTCCAACCAGTCCATCCTAAAGGAGATCAGTCCTGGGTGTTCATTGGAAGGACTGATGTTGAAGCTGAAATTCCAATACTTTGGCCACCTGATGTGAAGAGCTGATTCATTTGAAAAGATACTCATGCTGGGAAAGATTGAGGGCAATAGGAGAAGTGGACGACAGAGAATGAGATGGTTGCTTGGCATCACCAACTTAATGGACATGGGTTTGGGTAGACTTCCACAGATGGTGATGGACTGGGAGGCCTGGCTTGCTTCGGTTCATGGGGTCACACAGAGTTGAACACAACTAAGCGACTGAACTGAACTGACTGAACTGAATGAATGAAAAAAGAAATTTCTTAAGGGAATGGTTATTATCCAAAATTTTATTTAAAATAAAGCGGGAAAAATAAACGTAGCTCTAAATATTCTTATACTGATGAGTAAAAATGCACTATTGGTTTGAGACATTTCCTGAGTGCTATGTTTCTGAAATCAAAAAAGAAGTTCTAAAGCTTTTAAGAAAGTAACATATATCACACTTTGCATAAAGCACCTTAAATGGAATACTCAGAATACTTTTGCCATGCTGTTTAAAGATGGCTGAAGAGCTCCTGACCTGGGACCATTTATTTGGTCTCAGGCTAGAATAAATCAGCAGAATAATAAAGATCAAGCAGGGAATAGGTTCTTAGCTAGAGAAAAAAGCAGAATGACATGAAACTAATCCACATATGCATATCTGAATTGATAATTCTAGAACTTTTCCTTTCTAATTTGAATTCCTGTGGGACACTTCACACTGCATTTTAAGCTAAATGCAGAAACAATAAAGAATGTGAATCTATGCCCTGTCCAAACTTTATAAATCTTTTCAAGGTTGTATATAAATGACTTAGGGGGTTGTCTGTTATTTTAAATTATCTGCCCCACTGAGCCCTTACAAAAGTACAGCTCATCAAGCATGAGCTGAATAAAGATATTCATGGAGGAATAGAAAAATTAGCATTAATTGTAACTTGGAAGAACTTGTCATTGTCTGCTCTACCACAGCAATCACCCATTTCGTTTTTACTACTTCCAGGCTATTTAGTTGGAAGTTTAATCAAGTCTTATGTTTAAACTCACTGTCACATCCAGATTTACCTGATTGGGAAATGTGCCACTTCATACAGTGCACAACCAAATTATACATACACACACATGTACACAGGTTAGGAAAAAAAAACACTCTATCAACTACTAATTGGCATGTATAATGGTAAAACAAGAAAATATAATACTTTTATTTCTTTTAAAAAAATATTTGTTTTTTAATTGAAGGATAGTTGTTTTACAGAATTTTTTTTTTTTCCTACCAAACATTAACATGAATCAGCCACAGGATAACATATGTCCTCTCCCTCTTGAACCTCCTTTCTGTCTTTCTATCCATCCCACCCTTCTAGGTTGTTACAAAACCTCTCTTTAGTTCCCTGAGTCATACAGCAGATTTTCATTGGCTGTCTACTTTACATATGATAATGTAAGTTTCCATATAATATTTTTTGAAATGTAAATCGTGTCTAATGTTTTCTTTCTTCCTGTTCATCCTCTAGTTGATTAGCTTTCTCGTCAGCAGTGTGACATCAGCAACAACCTACATAGGAATTATAGCAATGCATTTTTCCTTTGGGCCACCATTTATACTATAAGTGATGAGCACATTATTATGCTGCCACTTTGATTTTGAAGAGCTTATGTTAATTAAAGGCTAAGAAAGCACACATGCAGCACAATTATTTTTAATTAAGATTAAAATAATTCAGTATGTCAATACAGCCCTCAATGGGAATGATGGCTTAATGCATCACCTCAATTTCTTGTCTATGTAGTACAGACATGTCTAATGCTTGGTTTTAGTTTCTCACCTTTTAAAGATATAAACCTCAAGGTCACTCAGAGATCAACCTGAGGCTTGAGACAGTGCTGCATACAATCAATTCTGAAGTGAACATTATGTACTAAAAACTATCTTTTTGATATAGATACAAAAATGTAAAATATAAGATTCTACAATTTTAGGAATTTATAAACATGTCTTAGATGTTCTCTGAATTTGTTACTAAAATGGAGACTAATTATTTTTGTATAAATTTAAACAGAATAATAAATGGCAAACAACAAATGAATAAGAACTATATTATAGAACAAATATATTTGACCACAATACTTTAAGAAGTGTGAAATTTCAGACTTTTTCCTGAAATTTAACATTAAGGAACTGGGAGTTAACTTTAATTTAAAAGTAAGCCCAGCTAATTTGTTTTCTTTTAAAACTATAATAAAAATAAATATTATATAATTGAGTAAACTTTATTTTTTTAAATTAGAATAATTCCAATTTCCCCATGTCTGCCAAGTTTATAAAAAACAGAAAAGTTGATCTTGCAACATATTTAACAAATACTCTGATTCCAAAAAACACTAAAACCTCCAACTCATGGCATTTCTAGGCAATAAACTTTCTTGCATCATTACATGTGAGGATTTGTTTCTCCATCAAATAAAGCATCATAAGCATTTAAATGGCAGTTTCCATAAAAATAGAACTTTTGTAATCCATCAGTTAGGAGAAGTCATGTCCCATGCAGGGATAAGCTCAAGTGACATTTTCTTTTATTCCTGCCCAAAGTGCAGATCTTAGGGCTATCAAGAAATCTAAATGTTTAATTTTGTCATAGTCTCAAATCAGTAGACAGACAAAGCAAGGACCACATTCCTGAAGACAGATGAGCAACAAGAGATTTTTCAGAGAACTCTGGAGCTGAATCAGTTAAAGCAGAATGACCAAATTCTGTAGTTGGGACTCCAGTACAAAGAAAAGACAAAGACAAGATGAAGAAAGTATAACTAACATTTTTCATGTGACAGTTTACTTCACTTTAACTGACAACTTAACACCTGTGCTTGTTTGAGTGGCAAATTTCTATTTTTAATAAGAGACATTGTTCCTTCACAGATAACTCTAGTATATTACACAGGGGAAAAAATATGCAGTGCCTGACAAAAACATGAAATTCAATAAACATTGATATATACCTTATAGAATATTCATATTATTTAAACTTGGCACTTTCATAAGGATTAATAGTTGTGCCAGAACAAGAGGATAAAACTGAACACACTGGGGAATAACAGAGAATTACACATACAATGAAGAAGACCTTAAATTTCAGTTGGTAACAACAAAAAATTACATTAAAATCAGTTTCTTGAGATACATCTATTCTATGCTGTTTTTATTGGAAACTAATATAGACTGTTATTGCTTAGTTGCTCAGTCATGTTAGAC